>PVJN01020811.1:0-35812 GCA_004026805.1 Lasiurus borealis | reverse complement strand
GACCCGGACCCGGACCCTGACCTTATAGCTGCCCCCATCCCTACCTCCACCTCTGCCCCCACCCCTGCTCCTACCCCTGACCCTACAGTTGCCCTTGCCCCTACCCCTACCCCTCACCCTCTTGCTGCCCCTGCCTCTGCAGCTTACCCTGGCCCCACCCCTGCTGAGCCCAGTGAGGAGCAGAGAGTGGAGCTTCTCCACTGCATCATTGTTCCTCAGTGAGAAGTTAGCTCCAGAGGAATCTAGTTTCCTGAACTACAGGAAAGCATAGAAGGGCATAGATGGAGCTCTGAGCCAACAGACAAAACCTACCAATTGCCTACTCGGCATTTATATTAAACTTCCAGGAACAATAGCATGTTCACACAAATACCCCTTAAATAATTGAAGATGCTGTCACCTTCCCAAAAGAGAGGCACAAGGCCTCATCAGTCATTATTTCCATCTCTAGGTGATCTGCTCCCATTTGAATATTCTTAGAATAAAGGTAATCATCACTAATATTTCTTTTATCTATAATAATAAAAGCATGATATGCTAATTAGACTAGGCAGCCTAATGACCTTCTAGACATCATTCCGGATGTCCTTCTGGACGAAGCTGGGGCAGTGGGAGGCGAGGCAGAGGCAGTTAGGAGCATTCAGGCATGGAGGTAGAGGCAGTTAGGGGTGATCAGGCAGGCAGGCAGAGGGGGTTAGGGCCAATGAGGTAGTCGGGCAAGTGGTTAGGAGCAGTGAGGCAGGCAGGCAGAGTGATTTTGTGTGATGAAGCAGGCAGAGTGGTTAGGGGCATCAGGCAGGCAGGCAGGTGAGCAGTTAGGAGCTATCAATCCTGCTGAGGGACTGCCCCCTCCCTTGCACGAATTTTATGCAGTGGGCTTCTAATAAATTAGAGTCATTGATCTTGTGGTGTGTATATACCCGTGGAGGAGGCGGGAGCAGAAGGACAAATAAGCACATATTTCTAAAGAAGGTAAGTGCCGTGGAGGTAAGAGGAGTAGGATTTGAGTGCTAGGAAGTGTGGAGGAGGTAGACACAGTTTGCTATTTGATGGCAGGTATTCAGGGAAGAATTCTCAAAAGATCATGCTTTAGGAGGGACCTGAAGAGGTGTAACATCAAGTCTCAAAGTTTCTAAAGAAAGAGCATTCCAGGCAGAGGGAATAACAAATCCTGAGACTCTGAAGCAGGCAAGTTCTGGAGTGAATAAATAAACAAACAAACTCACTGAGCAACTAGAGAACATTAATTAGAATGTTTTAATGTTACAGAAAAAAATGAGCTCCATAGAGGCCAACTCATATTTTAGCATCATACTCCTAGAGAGTCAGGATAGTCATTTAATCAAAAAAAAAAAAAGGAAAAATTACATGTAATTTTTTTTTCTTTCAAAACATTTGCTTACTTTATGCCTTCTTTTTTTGTTTTGGGTTCTTGACATTTGACATTTATACATCCTCTGATAAAACAACAATACTTATTATCCTAGAAAAAAAATATATATATATATTATTACTGTCTTCTGACAGCCATTGTCCCTAAAAATGATGTAACTGTAGTTCCATGTAAGAGCTTATTCTCAGAATTTGTGATGCATGAATCTTTTTGATTATTAAAAAATAAAAGAGCCCTAGCCAATTTGGCTTAGTGGATAGAGTGTCGGCTGCAAACAAAAGGATTCCAGGTTCGATTCCAGTCAAGGGCACTAAGGAAAAAAAAGATAAAAGGTATAATATGTGAAAACTATTACACAGATGTTGCTGTTTTGAGGGTGTTTTTTATTTTTCAACTCTCTAGTGGCTATTTTATACTCTGTGCATAATGTTAAATAATCAGTTTGACATACAGCCTACCACAACTGAATCATTATTACAGCCCACCACAACTGAATCATCATTTTCTTCTATAAGTACAACTAACTAAATATTAGCAATTTTTGGCCTTTCTAAATATTTGAAAATTATTGGGTTAACTGAGTGTTGATTTGTTTTTCAAAGTGTCATATCTCATTCAAATGTGAATTTATTAACTTTTGGTGATTAACTTAAATAAAACTTTTTAGAGCCAAACTTTTTATTTTTTTAAGTAAGGGATTCCAAAATTACATCATGAATAGAATTGAGGAACCAGTTTTACTTGAGAGTGGCTGTTTATTTTTGCTACTTTTAAATTATTTTTAAAATGACTTAATACTAATAATTTATAAGGTAACTCATAATTTTAAAAAGAATGGTATTTCATGTGGTCATATGGTATACTTTAAACTGATTACAAGTATTTATTTGGTATTTATTCCTTGACATATTTTCCTATGAGCAATCTTCATGTAGCTTTTTTCTTGTTGTATGTTCTACCTATAATCATATTGCAAATTTATGTACACAATTTATATTTCTCATATATATTCTTAATGTGGGTAACTAGTGAGTATAGGTAGTCATTTTTCATGCATTTTTGATGTGTGTTGACATAGATACTCAGTGATAACGTTGAAATATTAATGTTTTCTACAAGTTCCTGGAATGATTCATCACTATTTCATTTGTTAATATAGTCAGAGTACACATGATAAATAACCATACTGTAATAGAGTCGAAATTAACTCAATTCACCAGAACATAATCTCTTTTATTTTCAGTCAAATGCTCTAGACACTCTCTCTTCTTATTACTCTTCATGAGTTATAGTCAATTTGCCACAATTTTCCTTTACTTTATAGCACTTTGGCATACACTTGAATCTCATCAAATACAGTTACTTACATGCATCAAATGGAAGTAAAAAAAAAATGGAGGATATGTTTTCATGGAGAACCTGCTGCTATATAGAAAGATGTGGTATAGATAACAGAAAGAGTGAATCTTACCTGGCGGACATTTTACCAGGATATTCTGCTTTCACAATCACATACCTGAGATGGCCATCCAGAAGAAAGCTTCATCGTGGCTTATCCTAAAAATGAAATCTTAACCCATGTGCAGTTAGCATAGTAAAAATGCCCACAAATGTTGATAATATTTCTGATTAATCTGCTAAATTATAAGTTTAGGAAAAAAGAATAATAAACTTTAAATTATGAAATACATTAATTCTGCCACACTTAAGTTTTGAAATTATCTAATCAGTGTTATTTTATCTCTAGTTATGGGAAAGCATATCTAAAATATAAAAAGGGAAGCTTGAACTTAATTTTAATGTAAATGTATATCCTTCGCTAAAATGATCATTTTATCTATCTAATTTGTTGTTGTTAGTCCTCACACAAGGATTTATTTTTTTTCCCATTGATTTTGAGAGAGAGTGGGAAGGAGGGGTACAGACAGAAAGAAACATTGATGTGAGAGAGACACATTGATTGGTTGCCTCCTGCACACACCCTGATTGGCGCTGAGGATTAAGCTGAGCCTGCAACCAGGGTATGGACATGTGACCAGAATCAAACACATGATCCTTCAGTCCAAGGGCCAACTCTCAAGCCACTGAGCCAAACTGGCTATGACTCCATCTAATTTTTAATATTAGATTGAGTCAAATAAAATTTCTAGATAGAATTATGTGTCTTTTTAATAATAATGTGAATAAAAATAGTTCTGTCTTTCTCCCTCCCTAGTTACCTACCTATTTACCTATCTATTCTTTTAAATATCTGTTATTGTTATCTTTGGCTGCAAATAATAACAAACATTGCTAGAGACTCAAACAGATTAATTTTTCTAGTATAACAGATCAGGCTGGTGGAGGTGCTCAGAATATTCTTTTTTTAAAAAAATATTTTATTGATTTTTACAGAGAGGAAGGGAGAGTTAGAAACATCGATGAGAGAGAAACATCAATCAGCTGCTCTTGCACACCCCCTACTGGGGATGTGCCCGCAACCAAGGTACATGCCCTTTCAGTCCACAGGCTGACTGAGCCAAACTGCTCAGAACACTCAGAATATTCTATTTTTTTTTTTGTTGTTACATGTCCAAAGAGCTTTATTATCTGAAGGATACAATTTAGTTACTGGGAAATTGTGTGCAAAGAGCTGTTAACATTTGTTATTTCATCAAAAGAGTTGGTATTTTTGGAAGAAAGTTGGTTAAACACTTAAAAATTCATTTTCATACAGATGATATAATAATATGAAAGTATTCAAAACTCTTAGGGACCAAAATGGTAGTTAGGCTAGTGTTCAAAGTAATAATAATTTATATTTAAAAAGCTAGTATATATGGGAAAAGGCTGTATAAACACTTGGAGTTGACAGTGAATGAACTTGAATCACTGGACAAAAGTGAATCAAACACTAAGAAGTCACAATGATAGACAAGAGTTCTAATATCTTATGGACATTGTTTAATCACTTGAAAATAATGTTTAAAGATTGAAGAACTGAGTTGGATACTGTTTACATTTATAATTCAGTCTCAGTGAATTGTCGTTTTTGAACAAAGGTTCATTAAACATTTATTTATTTTTATTTTTTTTAATTTATTTTATTTTTATTTTTCCATATTGCCCTCCCCACCCCCTAGTATATGCCCTCACCCGTCTTCCCCCCCATCCCACCCCCCACATCCCTTCTTGCCCTGTATCCACTGGCTATGCCTACACACATGCATGCAAGTCCTTTTGTTGATCTCCTACAGGCCCCTCCCCCCCAACCTCCCCTGCCTTCCCACTGTAGCAGTCTGGTCATTGTTTCTTTGCCTCTGCATCTGCTTCCCCCCACCCCCTGATTCTTGTCTTTAAAAACATCTTGCCCCTGTAGGCTAGAAATAAACCCACAAGAGCAAAAGAAAAATGTTTGAGTCCCAATTTCAATGTCCGATAGCTTTGAGTCCCAGTTTCAGTGTCAGAGAGTTCCTTATGTGTACATGTCATCAATGGTATCTATATACTGGACAGATGGTGGCCATGCTGGTCCAACCCTCTCTGGTTTGGTCCTAGGCAACCTGCAGCAATGCACTGCTGCTGACTGCTCGCATGGCAAGGGGTCGTCCGCATCTTCCATTTCTGGGTTGTTTGTCTTCTTGCCTTCATGGTTGGCGCAGACCTGTAAGTTCCTCTCTGTTGCAGGAATCCACTTGGTCTTGGAGTTGTTTTCTGAAAGTATATAAACATATCCTTGACCAAGAGTTAATAAAGGAATCTTTTCTATAAAATTGACTTGGGGTCCTTTTATTTTTGCCTACCCTCTTTTCCTTTGGCTTATTTGACACCATGTGTGTTTTTCATGGGTTTCTAGCTGTTAGTATTACAAATGGAAATTAATTTTCTAAAGTGAAAATTTTCTAGATGTAATTTACTTATCAGATGTTTTTCCTTACATGATATTATCCTACTCTCCCCCCTCCCTTTTTTTTGATTAATGGAAAATTTGGTGAAAATTTTTAATGCAATCTTGGTAACTTTAAATTTTAATATTTTGGACACAAATATGCCTGTTTTATGTTCATTGCATATTAAGCAATTTTACCCTGAGATGAGCTATCAATAGAAAATTTAACTAATACTTTAGAAACAGCTTTTTGTCCAGTATACTTAAATTTTCTTGGGTGTTCGCTTATTTCATTTCGCCAATTTGAATTAATCTGAAAGCTTGATAACTCTTTTACACCAAATTTAGTACTCTACCAACAATCTTAGATTACCCTGTATACATTAGTGGAAAGGTTTATTTGCATTGAGTAGGCACTGAGCATTCCTGGTGCTAGGCTGAATTTATATGTAGGGTAGCTGCTGTCAGCATGTTTCTGTCTATTACCTGGGTCCTGATCTGGGCTGAGCATGGGAAGCGAGGTATCAATGGGGACAGGAGACCTCCCTCAGAAGTGGTGAAGGTTCAGACCCGTGCAAGACTGGGGGTGATGAGGGTCTGTGCCCTACCACTATTGACCCCCAAGTTCTCTCCTGATGGCCCCTCTACGATTGTGCCTGTCTTAGGTCGTTCCTTCCCTGAGGAATCTTACCTGTCTCTGGCTAACCAGTCATCCTAAGGGGTCAAACAGGGTGTTGTGAAGTTCAGTTCTGTCTCCATGGTAGCCTATGCCCCCATTGTCTCCACACCCAGCACCTGCCTTGGGGATTCCCTCGACTGCTGGCGGGGGCCCTGGCACTAATCACTTATCTCTGGGAATTCAGGTTCCTTCTCCATGGAGGGCCTAGCTCACACCATTTGAAAACAAATCCATTATACCAGCCACCTCAAGGCTTCAACCTCAGCATGAATAGAGAGCTCAGGCTACAGCTAAGGGCCATTGAGTTGTGAGAAGAGGGTCCCTCTTGGCAAAAGGAAAGAGGGGCCAGTATAGAATGCTCAAGTGCCTTCCCAGTGCCTTAATTCCTTCTGAAAGGAATTAAATCCTTTCATGTCCTCTTTTTAAATTGCTGCTAACCATTCAAAGAATTAGTTAGTAAGTTCATTTGGGATAGTTGTAAAATATGCTGTTGTGAAATATCAAAAATTAAATGATATTGTGGAATAATATCATGTAAGGATATTATTTGCTCTAGGCCATGGCAATTCAATTTCAAATGGGCTGTCAATTTCTTTTTGTAACTTTATATAAACTTTTTCAGGGAGGCAAAAACACAGGTTACTTACCTTAACTCAAGGGGCCAAGTATATTGACTTTCAATTACAATCCTTATGACATTTAAAGGAAACTTCTCTTTATTTCCTTCCAAAATGATTTTCATGTTACAGAGTTTCATTTAAAAATCTTTGTCTCATGAAACAATTTCTCTTAAGGTTATGGTGACCACTGGGTGGATGCCCTAACTTCCCCATTGTCTATGCACAATAATTATGCTCATATGTATGTATGAACTCTGTTTAACTCTCCCCCTTATTCCCACCAACCCCCACCTTCCCGAGGTTTGATGTTTTGATCAATGTTTCTCATTCTCTGGATCTGATCTTGATAATCAGTCTATGTCATTCATTATATTCCACAGATGAGTGAGATCATGTGATATTTGTCTTTCTCTGCCTGGCTTATTTCACTAAGCATAATGCTTTCCATTTCCATCCATCTTGTTGCAAATGGTAGGGGCTCCTTCTTTTTTACAGCAGCATAGTATTCCATTGTGTAGATATACCACAGTTTTTTAATCCAATCATCTGCTGATGGGCACTTAGGCTGTTTCCAAATCTTAGCTATGGTGAATTGTGCTGCTATGAACATAGGGTTGCACATATCCTTTCGGATTGGAGTTTCTAGTTTCTTGGGTATATTCCTTGAAGTGGGATCACTGGGTCAAATGGGAGTTCCATTTTTAGTTTTTTGAGGAGACTCCATACTGTTCTCCACAGTGGCTGCACCAGTCTGCATTCCCACCAGCATTGCACGAGGGTTACTTTTTCTCTGCATCCTTGCCAGCACTTGTCATTTGTTGATTTGTTGATAACAGCCATTCTAACAGGTGTGAGATGGTACCACATTGTTGTTTTGATTTGCATCTCTCTGATGATTAGTGACTTTGAGCAGGTTTTCATATGTCTATCGGCCTTCCTTTTGTCTTCTTTCGAGAAGTACCTATTTAGGTCAGTTGCCCATTTTTTGATTGGTTTGTTTATCTTCTTTTTGTGAAATTTTATGAGTTCCCCGTGAATGTTGGAGATTAAACCCTTATCATTGATATCACTGGCAAATATGTCCTTCCATGCAGCGGGCTTTCTTGTTGTTTTGTTGATGGTTTCCTTTGCTGTGCAAAAGCTTTTTATTTTGAAGTAGTCCCAGTTGTTTATATTTTCTTTAGTTCCCATTGCCTGAGGAACTGTGTCCGTCAGAATATTCTTAAGGTTTCTTTTCTCTTTCTGTTTTGATATCCTTCACTTGTGGCTTTCTTCCTAATAGTTATAAGAAGTCAGCTGTATTTCTAGGTATGCTGCTTCATTCTAGTCAGAAGGGAAGGAGTAGAAGCAAAACAAAGAAACTAACCAGAGAAACGTGGGAGCCAACCTTGTCAGCTCTCCTCAGGAGCCCACCCTGTGATATCTGCTTATATCGTATTAGCCCAAATTAGTTTACATGGTCCCAATTATTGGAACACAGCTAAGGAAAAGTAAAAATAGGGACAGGGATGGAGTCAGCCAATAATAACTATCCCAAATTTAAAATTTAATTTAATACTTAAAATCTATACATGATACCTCACCAAGTCTGATACCAAATTATTTTTAATCATCTATTGTCACTATAATGCTATCTGACAACCCTTCCAAAACTCAGTGATACACTATCATAAAACAGTTCTCTTCCATGCATCAGCTAGGCAGCTGGGCATGTCTACAGGTTGTTGGGCTGTACTGTTCCTCTCTCTAATTTTTCCAATCCCAGCGGACAACCCAGGGCATGTGTTTCTCATTGCAGTGGCTGGAACACAAAAAGGCAAGCCCAACTTGTACAAACACATGTTAAGTCTTTGTCAAATCACTCATCTGCCAACCTCCCATTGGCCAATGCAAGTCACATGACCAACCCCAGCATGCCCTACCTCGGGGAATGAATAGGGATCTTCCCATGGAGATGGGGAGCTTTAAGAGAGTGAAGGCTAATGTACCATTTTGGAAAACAAAGGCTCTTGTTTGTACAAGCAATTAAAATTACTAATTTACCTATTTTTAAAATCTAATTTTCTAAGTTTTAGCAAATTTTCATATTGTTCCTTTATAAAATTTCTGAATGGTTCTGATGGGTCTCATAAATTCTTCTTTATAAATTCATTTAATGATGTATTTTTAAATCAGTAATAACTATAGTATATATATCCTGTCTTGATATTTGAATTTCATAGAGTAAATCCTCATCTCCAGGGTTATACTCTCTGAAATATTTTATTTCGCCAAGTATTTTTGCATTTCTAAAATAGAGAACTTTACAGAAGGCTAATTCCAGCTGAATAAGCAAAAATCTTTTCAATATAGTTATGTTTAAGGATAGCTGCACTTGGACAAGGACAGGGCTTCTCTTTTAAATGATCCTGGCAGCTAAGGACTTCACTAATGTCCTGGAGAGAAGGGTATTTATACTTGCAATTATTTATATTTTACTGAACATCTTTCTATTTAGATAACTATAAGTAATATGTATTTAGTTCATTTAATCATATGGGGTTGCATTTCCTTAAACATTGTCTGATTTTCCTCATCAGGTCTTTATGTTAAAAAAAAAAAAATGTTTCCTTGCCCTACCCAGTTTGGCTATGTGGTTAGCGTAACGGCCCATGGACTGAAGGGTCCCAGGTTTGTTTCCCATCAGGGGCACATATTTTGGTTGCAGGCTTAATCCCTGACCCCAGTTGCGAGAGGAGGGAGTGCAGGAAGCAACCAATCAATGTGAGTCTCACACCCATGTTTCTCTCTCTGTGTCTCTCCCTATCCCTTCCACTCTCTCTCAAAATCTATGGAAAGAATATCCTAGGGTGAAAGTTAAGAAAAAATAAAAACAATATATATATATATAATTTTCTTATGGTTGGGAAGTATTGAGTCATATGGGACCAACCAACCTTCTAGTATTTCAAGCAGGTAGCTGAGCAGAAAGCCCTCATTCAGGTTTGGTATAAGGCTCTGAACACGGAGGGTAAGGCATCTGCAAAATCAAGGGTTCTCAAGACTACTTGTGCATCAGAAATGCCCATGGAGCCAGAAGAAAGAATGTATCCTATCATGGGAAATTCTGACTGAGGAGGTTGGGGGAAATAGCTGGGAATATGTTTTTGAAACGGCTTCTCAGTTGATTCTGATGTACCTAGACTGCCCTGGGTTGCTGTTTCGGAACTACTGTACCAGGTTAACTGTGTGATTCTCATTTCTTTCCACTTTGTGGTGAGTCACTCATAGTAAGACTTAAAAATAGACTAAAAATAATTTATGTTTAGTCCTTAAACTCAAATTATCATTGATTAATCTCTTATAGTGCACACAATGTCAAGAACAACATTAATTGTTGTGCCTTTCCCCTCTGATTTCTGAAATTTTATAGCTGTGGGCTACAACAGTGGCAAAACACAAAAACATAAAAATTGAAGCTATTATACATATAATTGAAAATAAAATCTTTGAGCTAAAACTTTGACCTTTAAGCAAAAAAGTATTTTGGTCTTCAATTCTGCACCTAGTCTCTATTTAGCTCTATGTATGGATGTAATCACTACTACAAATAAGAGAAAATATGGAATTGATTCTTATAGTTCCCATTTTCTAATGAAAATATAAAATGTATTTTAAATTGTACATTTAGAGAAATGTTTCTAAAATATAATAAGAAAATTCAAAGAAAAAATAAATGCCTTTTTAAATCAAGAGATTAAAATATCTTCTTATCATCTTACATTGGGCAAAGTGCATTGTGGGGTTAAAATACTAATTTTCACTACAGCTTTTTTATGAAGCTTATTATCTAAGTAAAGTCAGCAGACCGGTAAAAGTTTTACCATGTGAGAATATACAGCAAAATTAGAAACTGTTCAAGAAAACAAAACAGTTATTGATTTAAAAACATGTAATGTGTGCCCTGGCTGGTGTAGTTCAGTGGTCCAAGGCAAGTAACCTGAGTTGCAGGTTTCATTCCTGGCCCCAGTTGGGATATGTGTGGGAGGCAACTAATTGATGTGTCTCTCTCACATCAATGTTCTTCTTTCTATCCCCTTTCCACTCTCCCTTCCAGTCTCTCTAAAAATCAATGGGGAAAAAAAAATATCCTCTGGTGAAAATTCACAGAAAATAAGAATCAAAATAAATTTAAAAAAAATAAACACCATGCTTTTAAGTACTAAAATAACTTGTGTTGTTGTTAATGTATTTATTGCTTTGGCTTTTCACACCTACTTTTACCCAAGTTTCCAGAATGACAGCTCCTTTGAAACAAATGTGGGATTTTATAAATCTTACCTCATATATCTTTAAAAGATCAAGATTATACAGTAGTGTTCTAAAAGGGATTGCGGGTTAATTATTAGTCATGAAAATGAGTAACAGGTTGGTCATGTGCCTAAAAAATCAGGAAGAATATATCGGAAGCTATTAAAGTAGCTCAGACATGAGCAGCTCTGGGCCTGAGCCAGGCTCTGGCGGTGGCTTTTGAATAAGTATCAGTAACAATAGCCCTTAAGTGTTGTAATAAAAATGTAGAGCTTTGTTGTTATCAATTTATTTTTATTTATGTATCTCACAGTGTTCCTACAATGAATAATCTCATTTTTCAGAAAAGAAAAATTAGACTCAAGAAAGTTAAGTGACTTAGTTGACATCATAGAACTAATAAGGAATGCTATTAATGGTGCCCAGTCAAATGTCTTTTTCCACTACACGTTAAAAGTGCTCTTTCCTGCATTCCACCTTGAGGGGAAAGGATTTTTTATTTATATTTATAAATGAATAATTGATCATTTTATGATAACTAAAGGAAAAAATGGAAGAAAAAAGAATGGCCTTGCTTTTGAAGTAAATAATGTAATTGGGAAGAGTGGTAGATATAATGATGAAAGATTCAAATGGAACTGTCTTGATGGTATTTATAGATCTGTAACTGGAACTGATTAGAGAGAATTGGAAATATAAAAAAGGGAGTCATTGGCCTAAGAATAATTAGTGGGGTTTATTTATTTTTATCTTTTGAGGTATCAGTTACATATATATAATAAAGTACACTTGACTAAGAGTTCAACAATTGTATGTACTCATGTAACGGAACATTTCTTTCACCCAGAATGTTCCTTGTGCCCCACTGTCACCCCAATAAATTCACTGCCTCCTCCCCGCCCCTAAACAACCACTTTCTTGTTTGTGTCTGTCACCAGGGATTAGTTCAAGTCCTTCATGTATGGAGTCACATACTACATATCCCTTTGTGTATCTTCTTTCTCTCAACAGGTTTTTTAAATTCTTGCATGTTATTACATTGCTGAGTAGTATCCCACTATATGGATATAACATAATTAATTTATCGATTCACTTTTTGATGAACATTTGGGTCGTTTCTAATTTGGGGCTATTATAGTAAGGCTCTGTGAGCCTGCATGTGCAGCTCTTCCATGGACATGTTTTCATTTCTCTAAGGTACATACCTAGGAAGGGAATTTCTGGGTCAAAGATAGATGTATGTTTATCTTTATAGGAAATCACTAGTTTTCCAAGTAGATGTAGCCTATTACATTTCCGTTAGCAGTGTATAGGAGTTCCAGTCATTCCAGATCCCCAACTACATTTTGTATCAATAGATAGCGTTTTTTAAGGCATTCTAATTGATTGTTTGATCTTTAAAATAGGATCTGTTCAGTTCTTCACCATGAACCCAGTTTAGTAGAAAGACCTGCAGGGAGAAGGCAGATGAATGAAGGTGTCAGTCAGTGGCAGAGGGGCTAAGAGAAGCACCAGGAAAAGAGGGCGGAGTGATTTTCAACCTGAGCCTGCCCCACCGAGGATCCAGGAGAGTGAAAAAAAATGAGAGATCTATTCAATTTAACAAAAAGAACTAGAGACCACACACACCTAGTGGTATTGTAAGAAGGACATAAGTGCCTGGATGCAGCAGGTTAATAGGAAGAAGCTGTGAGTGTTGAAGAACTAGGAAACTATGATTTTACAGAAGCAAATGTAGAGATGTGGTTGTGAGAATGATGAGAAAAATAAGATGACAATATATTATTGATGGTCATTTATATAAACAGACCTCTGTCTACCCAGAGTGAAATAATATTTGAAATAGTTATTCAAATAATTGTTTGAAAAATACTCTCTCTTATCTCTCTCTCTCTCTCTCTCTCTCTCTCTCTCTTTCTCCCAGCCTCTCCTTTCTCCCTTCCTCCTCTCTATTAATATAAATATATTTAGTTACATATTCATATAAGTACATATTTTATATATGTATTATACAAATATATGCTCATATAAGTGTATATTTAGTTACATTTAAATAACTGTGTTTTGTTTATTTAATAATTATGTGGACAAACCAATGTGGACAACAATTATGAATTCTTATCTATTCAAAATATACTTATTAAAGGCCCAGTATATGGCAGAACCATTTTTATCTTTTCTCCATTTTCATTCTAGGTACATATTTGTCTTCTGATCCACATGAACTTTGAAATTCTCCTCCCTTTCTTTGATGTCTTACCTTCAAACATGAATAAATATTTGTAAACTTTAAACCCAAAATGTAAGCTGGGTCTTGGTTCATTCTGATGAGAAAATAAGGTGCTTTTCCTTTAGTAGGAGCCCTTTTGTTTGCTAGTTTTATAATATGTTATAATGCTCTAACCTTCCCATGTCTTATCAATCAGAGATAAGAGAGTCTTTTAAGTACTTTCCAGATTTCTGTGCTTGTAAAGCACCCAGGAACTACAGTCACTTTTTACATGGCACAGAACTAAGGCCATAAAATCAAAATCACAGATACAATTATTAATTTATTCAAATACTCCTATTAGATCACTTTGAGTGATGGCATTGTGCTAAATAATGATACCTCAAGCATTATAAGAGAATTAGTTCATTATTGTACTCAATTCATTCAATGCTTATTGAACATTTGCCTTTGTAAAAATACTGTGCTAGGCTTTAAGAAGGAGATAAGTAGAGAATGTCATCTTTTACATGCAAAGAAAGATTTCATTTTCTGTCCATTGTGATACCTAGGATATTTGTAGTCAAAGAGGATTTCCAGGGCATTAAAGCTTTTCCATTGCAGCAATTTATGTTATTGTTCATGTGCAATCCCATTTATTGAGCATTGAATATATGCCAAGAAGCCACCAGTCACCGTTGAAAGTCTGCATGGGTCAGACAAAACCATCTTTATCACCAGGGAAAAAAGATTCATGATTGTCTCAAATGTTCTTTTCCAATGTAGGAAGGGAAAAGGCATCAATACTTGCTTTTTTAGCAAGTCCGATGCTTGTAAAATCCAGACTTTGTTGATTTTGAAACCAGTTATAAAGAAATAGAGGAGAACAGTAGTAGCCAGGCTGTAGCTGGGAGAAGAAGGGTCCAAAGATGTGTATTTTGCAGTGCAGAACACAGGTAGATAGGTAGATAAATTAACTGTTACATTAGATTAAAGATTAGATAAAGGTATCTAATAAATGTGTTAATTAATGGTTTCTTAATTGACTAGTTAAAGTGAATGTAAGCCCTGTATAGGACAGATTAACCTAAATATTCTTTGCACTCTCCTTATAATAATACCCTTTTAGGAAGAAAACAGGGTATTGCTGATAGTGCAAAGTCAGAATATTACACGGACAACTTGGAAGAGTTACAGTTTTGAAATTGCTTCATCAGGAGCAAAAGGGGAACTTAATGTTTTCAAAGTTATGTTTAAATAAAATGACATCAGACAATAGGCAGGGTTTAATTATTTCAACCAGAATAAATACAAAGAAAGAGAAGCTGTATGTTTTCTCTACTGATTTACATTTTTAAAGCTGGGCTCAGGAGCTGGTCTGCCCCATCACTGTTAAGCAGTAGACCTAGAACATGTTGCCTAACCTCTGTGGATCTCTTTTTTCCCTAAACAGAAAACAAGGGATTTGCTCTAAATTACCTCTTGGGGCCTACTCAGATCTATTATGTACTGAACTGTTGACTTGCTAATACCTGGTATACTTGAAAGGCCTAATATCTCTTCAGTAAATATAACTTCTGGTAACCATCCAATGTTGGCCATTTAGCCTTGTGGGTCCAAGTTTGTGTCTCTACTCTATATGATTCATAATAACTGTCCAGAATGATAGCATCGCCTTCAAATAGGAGAACATGTGTATTATGGTTTAGCACAATTTGATCTACATTTATAAATTTGTTTTTTAACAGTCAGATGCTTTGCCTTGGCTACCATGACTAAATTGAGCATCATCCTGTGTACTAAAAGGTTGCAGGTTCAATTCCAGTGAGGGCACATACCAAGGATGCTGGCTTGATCCCCAGTAGGAAGCATGCAGGAGGCAGCCAATTGGTATTTCTCATCCTCTCCCTTGCTGTCTCTCTAAAAACCAATAATCAGTTACTTCAATTTAAGTAATCAAGCAGGTGTTTGGAATTTAGAGTTTTAGAAATAAAGTGTCAAATAAGATTTAATTTAATGATAATAGATAATTTGTAAGAAATACAATAAAAAGTATCAATCATTTGATATGTGAAAAATATTTATCTTGAAGACAATGGTTGTTAAAGAAAGGGAGCCCTAATCCAGGAAATACTGGTACATTCACATCAAGTCTCCAAACTTGATAACTGTTATGCCAATTATAAACTCTGAGAATGAGAAGATAACATCTGGTATCAGAAAAGTTGCTGTCATTGTACTTTACAAGATAACACCTTTTAGAATCCTAGATTTTAGGACTCATTTTAATGAAGTTTAATTATTTTTTTAAATTGTAATTATAACACAATTATATATAAGTGAGTTTCCTACCAATATTTTTATAAACTTGAAGCCTATAAGTGTGCTAATTTGTACTGTCAGATCATCCTATTTGGGGTGGGGGAGGGGCACAAAACAGATCTCTAACCATCTCTGTTCTTATGTTTAAAATTCCTGTAAATGTAATTCTTGTGGTGAATGCAAGAACTTGGCCAAGCACCTATCCTATATAATACAGAGGTAATATGCAAATTGACCATCACACCCTCACAAGATGACTGCCTACAATCAGGCAGGGAGGGGGTTTAGTGAGGGACGACCAAATGACTGAACAAGCAGGCTGCATGGAGTGACCAGGCTGGCAGGGAGGTTAGTGAAGGACGACCAAACAACTGAACAGCAGGCTTTGTGAGGCGACCAGCTGGCATGGCGGTTAGTGAGGGACGACCAAATGACTGAACAAGCAGGCTGTGAGGGGTGACCAGGCTGGCAGGGGGGTTAATAAGGAAGGACCATATGACTGAACATCAGGCTGCATGGGGCAACCAGGCTGGCACAAGGGCCATGAGGGGTAACAAGGCTGGCATGCAGGGATAGTTTGGGGTAATCAGGCCGATGGGTGGTACAGTTGAGGGCAACAAGCCTCCAGAGGGAGACAGTTGAGGTAACCAGGCCATCATGGGGGAATAGTTATGGGTGGCCAGGCTGGTAGGGGAGGCATTTTGGGGTAATTAGGCTGGCCAGGGGAGCAGTGAGGGGTGACTAGGCTGGCAGGTGGGGCAGTTGGGGCTGACCAGGCCAGCAAGGAGGGGACAGTTGGGAGTAACCAGGCCTGCAGGGGGGAGGGGTAATTTAGGGAAAATCAGGCTGATAGGGGGGGGGGGGGCTGTTAGGGGTAACCAGGCAGGCAAGCACATGAGTGATTAGGAGGCAGTGGTCCAGGATTTTGAGAGGGATGTTCAATGACCGGTTTAGGCCTCATCCCCCAGGTCGGGCCTAAACCAGCTTTCAGACATCCCCTGAGGGGTCTCAGATTGGAGAGGGTGTAGGCTGGGCTGAGGGGACCCCCCGTGCATGAATTTTATGCACTATGCCTCTAGTAATGTAATAAAACCTCAATAAATGTTAGTTTTGCTAATTCCTGTTATCATTTTGTATTCTATACAAAGTTGTTACTTTATATTAGTTCTTTTCAAATCCATGTCCACTCACATAAAACTGCACAGCTGGGTACATCACTCCAGCACACATGAGCCAGACTGGATCAAGCATCAGGCACCTGTGTTCAGCATGTGCCCTCTCATAGGCTCGCAGTCATTTGTATAATAACCAATGAATGTTTAGCATGTGTGGCCATGATAATACATTAGAAATCATTTTGGTTGTTGTTAATGATAAACAATTTATACATTTGTTAGCAGTTTGAATTAATTAACTTCTAAACAAGAATTTCCATTACTCTTTTCAAGCCTCTGAGTCATTATTTTACTGTAAGGTATTGTTACATGTATATATCTTAAGTGTATAAGAGAATGCATTTGTGTAGCCTTCTTATAGCTGAAGATATAGAATATTTTAAATACCTCAGAAGGTTCATTATATTCTCCCACACAGTAATAGTCTAGAATATTTTTGTACTTCTTCATCCAGTCTAAGTTATTCTAGAGAAAGATGGTCTATTAAACACTCTAACCATTTAAAACTATGAATTTCAGTGAATGCATATTCTTTTGTGCTCTCTAGTGAAAACAAAATACAAGGTAATTTAGATGCTGCCATTAATATTAGAAAAACTGTTAGAATTTGGTATTTATCAAAATATATTGTTCTTTTCATATTTACTTCATAATAATTATTAAGGATAGTCATTTATAAAATAATTTGTATAAATAAATATTGCTGCTATATCTTATACTTTTGGGTTCTGTGTACAATTTCATTATAAAAAAATTCTAGAACTGGTGGCTTTCAACTAAGAAATAGGTATACTTTGGAGTGTTAGGGCTCACTGATGTGTCGGAATCAGTTGAAAGAATGGAGTTGCAGCGAACTGGCTGGAAATGTCATTTAACCTGCTGTCTGTCCCATAGCCATAGTGAGTAACCTTCAAAATTTGAGTTTGTTTATGTCTACATATTTGTCTTCCTGCATGACACATGGGAATTGCTTGTCTATGAACATGGGAAAAAAAGCAAGTAAACCGTCTAATAAAACTCCGTGGCTTACCATGTTTAGTTCATCCTACCAACCAAATAGCACATTGTTGGGGGAGATTTCTGAGGCTACTCCAGCATGATCCCAGGTTCCTGTTTTGATGATTGTATTCTCTTGCCCACTGAGGTCATAATTCCAGAACAATAGTCATGACATTTGATCTGACAACAGGATTGTATATATGTATATATATATTTTTTTCCTTTTTCCTTTTCCCATCTCAAAAGTAATTTCAGAGTAATTTATATAAAATTATCCAGTGTGGCGAAATTGATAATTAACAACCAGGCAAACAAATCAAGTTGCAGGAAAAATAATGCAAGAACAGGTTAGACAAAGCTGGGAAACTGTTACTACTTAGATATGCATAGCATGAGATTCTGCCTAATAAATAGAGGCAGGATGCTTGTGTCATCCCTGTATACTTAAAGGTCACTCATGAACCATTTTAGAATAGCCACAAAATATTGCCCTTAGAAAGACAATAATTGTTTTTGGACCTGATAGCTTAATTTGGAATGACAGTTAATGTGATAGAAAAAATACATATATATATCAAGCCCTGGTTGAGTGCCTCCATTGGTTGGAGTGTCATCCCATACACCATCCATCAAAATGTTGCAGGTTCAATTCCCATCAGGGCATATGCCCAGGTTGTGGGTTTAATCCCCAGTCAGGGCATATATGGGAGGGAACAGATCAATATTTCTCTCTCACATTGATGTTTCTCTCTCTCCCTTCCTCTCTCCCTTTGTCCCTCCCTCCTTTCTCTCTAAAATCAATTAAAAAACATATCAGGTGAGGATTTTTTTTTAAAGTCAATTCAATGAGGAAGAATAAAAACTTACATTGAAATTATGCTACAATATCACTTATTTTTATAAAAATACTTTCATTTCAATTGTATCATTAGATAACAGACAGTATAATAATAAACTGTAACTTTATTAACATGTGAGTAGACATATGAATATACACTTATGTTAATTAAATCTAATAAAAAGTTCTGCTCTTGTCTTGGCTGGTAAGTTTCAGTTGGTTGAGCATCATCCTATGCACTGAAAGGTTGCAGATTCAAGTCCTGGTCAGAGCACATACCAAAACTTCTGATTTGATCCCCATTTGGGAGGCAGCCAATCAATGTATCTCTCTCACATCAATGGTTTTCTCTCTCCCTCTTCCTTACTCTTTCTCTAAAATCAATGAAAAACATTTTTTAAAAAGTTCTACTCTCTGACTTTACATAAAGAGTAAATTATACCTATCCACTCACTCTGGTTATCATTTTTGTTTATATCCATTTAATTTCCAGACCACTTTTAAAAAGTGAAATTGGGCTGTTTTGGAGATGTTGAGAGGAGTGAAAATGAATTATTTTACAATTTATTTGTTGTGAATTTAAAATGTAGTGTGCATGTCCAAGGGGCAATTCTCCCTTTTCATCAAAGATTTCAAGATCAGAATAGAATTTTTTTTTTATCCACACAGTGTGTTATTTTTATTTCCTAGAAGAATAGAAAGAATTTTCATGGAAGAGAAAATGTGATTTAATGGAGGCCCAGGGACTGGGTGTCCTTACTCAGAATTTTATTTAATTCTACCTGCATGCTCTGCCGGCTCTGTTTGCAAGTTGCCCAGCCTCCGTACTTATATTTGCAAAATGGAGATAAGGATTTTTTCTCCTTCTTCACCTATTAAGACTTCAAGGAGGGAAACATCAGAATTAGCTGAGTTCTGCTTCTTTGTAAAATTGGTCCTAAATGTACTGTGGCATTCCATAGACATTCGCTAAGGATGCTTCTTATGACCCCAGTGTCATGTGCAACACTGCATGCAGTAGAGAGAATGTAATAGATAATTATTCGTATATCTATTACTTAGTTTTAAGTACCACCACCCTAGAGAATATTAGCTGTTATTGCTGCAAAATCATGTCAGCAGAGGTCACTTCACAAAATACTTGATAATTGGAAGAATTAACTTCAATTCTAATCACAAATGATAGCCCTGGCCAGTGTGATTCAACTAGTTAGCCCATCACCAGCCAAAAGATTGCAGGTGTGATTCCCAGCCAGGGCACACACCCAGTTTGTGAGATCAATCCCTGGTCGGGGCATGTACAGGAGGCAACCCTTCAATGTTTCTCTCTGAACTTCTTCCTCTCCCTAAAAACAATAAATAAATAAAAAAGAAAGAAAAAGAAATTAAAAAATAATAATAAAGTTATAAAAAGTATATTGGCCAAAGCAGACTCATGTGGGATCTGACTTAAATTTTAAAACCTTAAATTATAATAAGGATAGTAAGGTTTACTGTTTTATTTAGTATTTCAATGCAAAGGAAAATGTATGTGCGTGTGTGTGTGTGTGTGGGTGTGTGTGTGTATCTTATCTAATAAAAGAGAAACTTGCAAATTAACCATCACTATGCTATACCCACACCCAATCAGAGTCAGTATGCAAACTGGCAAAGAAGGAGGTTAATTTGCATATGCAGGTGCGGAGCAGCCAGGAGGGTCATGACTCCTGCTATGAGGGAAGGGGGTGGCGGAAGGAGCTATCAGACAGAAGCAAGAACTTGCTGCTTCCCAGGTGGGCCTGGAGCAGAGATATGCTGGCTCCTGGGCTACGGGAGTGAAGCCAGGGTAAGGAAGGCCTATTCTTGCATGAATCTCATGCAACGGGCCTCTAGTATATATAATTTGTGCACAGGGGAGTGTGTCCCTCAGCCCAGCCAGCACCCTGCCCAATCTGGGACTCCTCAAAGGATGTCCAACTGCCCGTTTAGTCCTGATCACAATAGAACCAGGCCTAAACGGGCAGTGGGACATCCCTCTCACAATGCAGGACTGCTGGCTTCCAACTGCTTGCCTGCCTGCCTTCCTGATTGCCCCTAACCACTCCCCTGCCAGCCTGATTGATGCCTAACTACTCTCCTGCCAGCCTGTTTGTCCCTAACTGCCCATCTGTGCAGGCCTTGTCCCCCCAACTGCTCTCCTCTGCAGGCTTGGGTCCCCCTCCCCAACTGCCTTTCTCTGCAGGCCCAGTTGTTCCCAACTTCCCTCCTCTGCCAGCCTGGTAACCTTTAACTGCCTTCCCCTGCAAGCTTGATCACTCCCAACTGCCCTCTCTTGCAGGCCTGGTCCCTCTCAACTGCCTTCCCCTGCTGGCCTGATTGCCCATTAAGTTTCCTCCCTTGCAGTTCTGGTTCCTGCCAACTACCCTCCCCCGCTGGCCATCTTGTGGTGGCCATCTTATGTCCACATGGGGACAGCCATCTTTGACCACATGGGGGCAGTCATCTTGTGTGTTGGAGTGATGGTCAATTTGCATATTAGATAGGATAGAGGCCTGGTGCATGGGCAGGGGTCACCTGGTTTTCTCTGAAGGGTGTCCCAGATCAGGGTGGGTGTTCCCTTGGGATGTGGGGCTGCCTGGGCAAGGGGCTTGTGGTGGTTTGCAGGCCAGCCATGGCCCCGGTGACCCAAGCAGAGTCACTGGTATCTGGGGTTTATTTATCTCCTATAATTGGAACTTTGTAGCCTTGAGCGGAACCAAGCTTCCTGCTTGCTGGGTGGCTATAACCATTTTTGTTGGGATTTATTTATCTTCTAAAATTGCAACTTTGTAGCCTTGAGTGGCCATGGTGTACGGAAAACTTGGCTTCCTCCATTACCAAGCCTCATGCTCCTGCTCACTCCGTGGCCATAGCCATCTTGATTGGGTTAATTTGCATACTTGCTCCTGATTAGCTGGTGGGCATGGCTTTTGGTGTAGCAGAGATACAGTCACTTTGCATGTTAATCTTTTCTTAGATAATATATGTGTGTGTGTATACATACACACACACACACACATACACACACACATACACACACACATATATTAACAATCCAACAAAATATAAGGATTACATGTAAAAAATCCAAAACAATATTCTTAAAATCTATTTTTGTAAGCAACTGTGAATTGATGGAGTGCTTTTACTTTATGGGATAAAATTTGAAAGCTTGGTACCATTATGTGTAAACAGAAATTTGGAATGAGGGAAAGAAAACAGTGTGTGCTGAGGGGTGATTATGAGGCAGATACTCCA
The DNA here is from genome assembly GCA_004026805.1 of Lasiurus borealis. NCBI lineage: Eukaryota > Metazoa > Chordata > Mammalia > Chiroptera > Vespertilionidae > Lasiurus > Lasiurus borealis. The sequence continues at coordinate 14,143 of PVJN01020811.1, read as the reverse complement.
CATCCCTTACTTCTTTTTATCTATTAATATCCCCACTTCAGGGATGAGGAGCCTAAAGTGGAGTGAATCTATGTAATTTGCATGAGATCATAAGCAGTGTATTTTGGAGCAATGGTCCAAACCTAGCTCTATCTGACTCTGAAACATCCTTCCTCTTACATTCTGGAAGAACATGGGAGTTCTTAGTCCCTGTGTGGCCAGAATCGGACTCTGTGACCTAGGGCAAGTCATGTGGTGTTATCCTTAGTCCGGGAGGAGGGGCGGGTGGAGGGGAGTGCAATGGGCATGGACCAGAACATCTGCAGAATTATTCCTGGCTCCGGATGCTGTCACAGTAGTAGGAAAAGAAATACTTTAAGAATTGATGCTCATTTCTGTCTGACTAGCACTATTGTGTCACCCAGCAAGCTCCCAAACCCCTTAGGGTGCTTAGTTATCAAATGCAAACAGAGAAATGCCTCTGGTCAGGCTACTGGACCAAATTTGTGAGGATAAATGACATAACAGGAGGAAGGTGTCCTAGGGGCTAAGTTCTTCCCAAATAGAGGGTGTCACGTGACCCCAGCCTAGCCTCACTAAAGAACAATGATAGAAAAATGAAAATATTTGTAGAAAAACAAGGACATACAAACCTTTTCTTTAGATGCAGTTTATGAAACTATTGGGTGTTATCAGGGGCGTTCATACTCTTCACTCACCATGGTGAAATGAAAGTCTTTCTCTGTACTTGTGAGTTTAGTTAATGACTCAAACTATTACAATTCAAATAAAATTTAATCTTAATAGCTTTCAGAAATAGTGGCAAAGTATTTTGAAATACACACAAAGTGTGAAATTTTCTCTAGAAAGAACTTGGCAGTTTGCTGAGAGGACAGGTTTAGTATCAACTGCCAAGGTATGAAAACTATTCATTTATCACCAGACTCTGACTGTTCTACATGTCATAATTTGCAGAATCTGAAGGCGCAAGTTTCACCTGTTAGAAGAAAAAGTAATTGCAAAGAATTTCCATTTTTTTTCTAGCTGGTTACTTAATTTGAAATTTAATATGCAAAGTTGAAATGTTCTGAAACAAAAATCTAAAAAGAGATAAAAGCAACTTCATGGAACAAAATCTTTTTCAACAGAACTAGAAAGCTGGCATGTAGATGAAGGGAACGTGTGTTTGATATAAGAGCAAAAAGCTGGTTTCTGTGTGCCCTGGGCAGACCTGTCCTTTATAGACTCTATCACCAGTACAGTCCTGGAAACTGCCCTGAGGGCAGATATTGGCCATCTATTGCAGAGGTGAAGCTGTGAAGAAAGCAATAGAAATTGTGATTTTTTTCCCTCTATTTTTTTAAATAGAAAGTCTATTTTGTATTTTTTTTCTGGATCCAGGAAAAGGTTAATAAACACAAATGATTTTTTAATATTTTATTGATTTTTTACAGAGAGGAAAGGAGAGAGATAGAAAGTCAGAAACATCGATGAGAGAGAGACACCGATCAGCCACCTCCTGCACACCCCACAATGGAGATGTGCCCACAAGCAAGGTACATGCCCTCGACCGGAATCGAACCTGGGACCTTTCAGTCCGCAGGCCGACGCTCTATCCACTAAGCCAAACCGGTCTCGGCAACACAAATGATTTAAATCAGGCATTTCTTTGCATGTTTACCATCCCAAGTCAAATCTCCTTCCATCCCATTTATCCCCCGTATACCCTATATTATGGAATTGTATACCTGGAACCTATACAATTTTATTATCAGTATTTAATCCAGTAAGTTAAATAAAAAAGTAAATGAAATAATAAATTAGAAATTTCTTGTAAAAAATAAAAGTTTGATCTCATGTTAAAAATTGCTGTTGGAGGTTGGTAGGGGAGGCATTGGGGAGGTGAATGGGAGAAATAAAATAAAGAGACTTATGTACTACTATTTGTAATACTTTAAACAATAAAAAAAATTGCTGTTGGGATACCAAATTCAGCAGTGTTCTGAGAGCTTAATTGAAGGTAGTTTGGAATTGGCATATATATGGATGTTTAAGTTCTTTTTTAAAAAAAAATCTTGCCAAAGGATGTGTTTATTATTGATTTTAGAGACAGAGAAAAGGAGAGAAGGGGATAGGGAGAGGGGTAGGAGGGAAACAGAAACATCAGTATGAGAGAAACATCAAATGCAATATTCTATGCATTTTTATATCATCCAGGGATCTAACCTGCAACCTAGGTATGTGTCCTGGCTAGGTATCAAACCTACAGTCTTTTTGGTGTATGGGATGATGCTGCAGCCTGCTGAACCACCTGGCCAGAGCTTATGCATGTTGAAATTGAACATGATAGCCAATATTAAGGATGTGTCTGTGTTAGAAAAACACATGGTTTATAAAACAAAGACATTGAAGTTCATGAAGATGCTACATTTTTATAAAAATGGTATTAAATTTAATATTGTGCAAATGTATTTCTAAATTGCATACTTGTGGATACAGTCATGGTCAAAGAAAACATGTAGCGTATATGCAGACCCTTGGGAGACTACACTGGCATTCTGAAGTAATTCACGTATAGAATAAAAATGCCCTATTTTTGAAACCCTTGAACCTTTATGTTGGTCATGCTATTACCTAAAAAAGCTGTAATTTAATGCACCCATGATTTGCTTTGCATGGATTCAAACAGGCAAGCAGGCATATACTTAGCATAATTGTACGTATGTGAGCAGAAGAGAATTTCAAAGTTCCAGCTCTTCAACACCGCTTAGCATACAGAATACAGTAAATCAGTCCAACTGATGGCCCTGCTCTGCCTGGCCCGGGCTGGTGATGCTTTTGTGAACACAGCCATGATTAGGAGTGGAATTGGGAGATTAGAGCTCCTGCAACCCCTTTATTTATTTAGTAAACTCCCCCCTTTTTAAATGTATTTACTTATTTGATTTTATTTTTCAAGGACAGTTTGCATTCAGCATTATTTTGTATTAGTTCCAGGTGTACAGCATAGCAGTTAAACAATCATATAATTTATAAAGTATTATCCCCAATATTTCAAGGACGCATCTGGCACCATACATAATTGTGTTATTAGAACATTGTTGACTGTATTTCCAGTGCTTTATTTTCCATTTCTGTGACTATCCTTGAACTGCCTGTTAATACTTAATCGCTTCATCTTTCTCATCCAGCCCACAAACCGCCCCCCACAGAAAACATTCTTGACTCTCATGCCAGTCACTCATCTGATAGTAAATTAACACCAAATTTGTGAATGTACAGACTCAAAATCAAAAAGAAACTAAAGTCGACTTGCCACCACTCGGTCACCATTTGTGCAGATAATTTGTGTCCTAAGTTTAATATTTAGTCTCCACAATACTGGTTACTCTAGGGTTCTAATAGGATATAGTCTACTGCAGCTATATTGATTTATCTTGCTATTTAACAGGATGTTGCAATACCCTGGTTATTTTTTATTAAAACAGTTAAACTTTTACATTTCTTCATGATGAATATCTCTAGTTATGTACCAAGTAGAAGCTGGCTAATTTGTGACAATCTTCATTGTCATCTTTTAGCATTTAACCTGTGCTCAATGCTGAGACATAGAATCCTCTCCATAGTCACTGCCTCTTGCTTAGGAGGAAAATGAGACAGAGACTCGAGCAGCCCTGAGCAGATATCACCTTCAACCCAGGGACTTTATTAGGCAAGGAAAAGGTCATCATGGGAGCTAAGACTTTTATAGCACCTGCTGTGCTCAAGGCATTGTTCTGATGGCAGGATGTAAGTACCCCATTGTAAAGATGGGGAAACTGAGGCATAAATCTTCCATACCTTACCCATAGACAACACAGCCAGTAAGTTGTACAACTGCTGGTGGTTGAAGCAGGAATTATGTGGCCCTTCCTTGAAATGTCTATGATATTTGTACTAGCTCATCCAGAAGAGTACTTCCAGAGTGGATGCAATATTTTATGCATCTTTACATCACCCATATCTATTACTGGGACTGGCAAACAGTAGAAACCAAGAAATGGTTTTGATTCATTTATTATTCTTTTCAAATACTGAATTGTAATAGTATTCCTTGTACAACCATGGAGTCATATTGCTTTTTTTCTGAGATCTCCTGGGCAGGATATGTAAGAGTGAAAACATCAATTGGTTCTATTTTAATATCATCAATTTTTTGTGTGTGTTTTTTTTAAATCATGGCATTTCTATTTTTCTGTTTGATAATGTGCAGTTTTTAGGCCTATATTTTGCGTTGCTTAATACATGTGTGGATTTTTATTCTCTTTATTCCTAGGTTGATTCTTATTCTTTTTTGCAGATATCACTGGGATTCTGAAGAGTCTTGCTTTCTTTTTTTTTTTTCAACACAAAAATAATGCTAAATAATAAGGCTGCTTTTGTAGATAATTTCCAGACCCAGCCTATTTTGCATAACATCTGTATTTAATCAGGGACTACAAATTTAAGCAAACTGTTCTAATTATATTTTGTAAATTCAGTTTGTCTTGATTATTTAAAAGAGAGTCATCAAGATTGGTAGATTTAAATATAGGTTAATTCTATTTTATGGCCATTTATCCTTCCACATTTTCTAATAATGATGATGAAGGGGGAAATAGTCCGGACAACATTCTGCAGAATTTTCTGTAGATGATTTAACTTTATAGACTTCAAAATTTATAATCTCACTTGTTGACAATGGTGTTATGTGCATTATTCTTGTGTTTGGCCAGACCACATGGGAAATAGCAAAATCCAGTATTAAATTATTTGTATAATACATTTTGTGGTTGTTTTTTTTCCAAACACAAGCAAATACTCTGACACCAATAGGGAATCCAACAATTCAGTTTCAATTTAGACACTAATTACACAGTTATCACAGACCCCAGAGGTCAAGGGTCCAGCCCCCACTCTTGATGGCACCCATACTAGTACTACCCACACTTCTTGTCTGGTCAACAATTTGAGAGGAGGTTCCCATAACCCCCTTGGAAATTCAATAATTCACTAGAATGACTCATGGAACTTAGGACAGTGTTTATTTATGATTACCAATTTATTGTAAAGGATGCAATTCAGAACAGCCAAATGGAAGAGATGCCCAGGGTAAGGTGATGGGAGGTACGGTGCAGAGCTTTTCCATGCCCTCTCCAGGCTTGCTGCTCTCCCAGCACATGCTCAGTAGCTCTCTAGATCCTGTCATCCAGGGCATTTTATGAAGTTGCATTACATAGGCATGAAGGATGGAAAATCACGGTCCATTGCTGATTAAACTCAATCTCTGGCCCCTTCCCCTGCTCCAATGTGGGTCTCCAAGTTCAAACCTTCTAATCACGTGCTTGGTCTTCCTGGTGGAGGTTAGGGCCCTTACTGAGGGTCACCTCATTAAGATAAACTCAGATGCAGTCAAAGGGGGTTTGCTATGAATTACAAAGGACTCTGCTGTCACTTAGCAAATTCCAGGGCTTGGAGCTCTGCACCAGGAACCTGGGGCAAACACCAAATACATATATATTTTTTAATGATACCATACACACACACACACACACACACACACACACACAGAGAGAGAGAGAGAGAGAGAGAGAGAGAGAGAGAGAGAGAGACTAATATGTGTGTTATAAGAAATATTTTGATGTACAAATTATATGATCATTTAAAGATCTCATATTACTTCAGGAACACTTGTACACGATTCTCAATTGCAAGCAGCATCTTTTGGTGAATATGAAATTATCAGTGGTAACTAAATTTTGCTATATATCCTACTACTCTAGTTAACCTCTACTTAGCATATTTAAAAAAAAAAAAAACACAGATTTACTCCTAAAATAAACAGAAAGGGACTTTTTTTTTTTTTTTAAGAGTGGGGCGTGGCTGTCAAGGCTTGAGTTTCAGCTCTGGTGTGTGACTTTGGACTTGGTATGCAACAGCCTTTCTAAGCTTGCTCTTCTCCTTTACAGAGTAGGGATGATGAACCCTACCTCGGAGACTGTTGTGTGGCTAAGTGAGACTTAGTTTGTCTTGATTGTTTAAACTTGGCTTTACTAAAGCCCCTAGAGCAGTACGAATTTTGGAGTAAGCTCTCACTTTAAAATATATATATATATATTTGGCCCTATGTGTCTGAGAACATTCCCCTGCTTGCTGGGCTCCTCGAAGATGTGTTCCTCAGTTTTTCTTTCTCTAGAATGTTAGGTCTTCTTTTCAGTTGCATGTTGCATCTAACATACAGAATTAGAGCTTCCATTTTCTTGAGAGAAAAAAAAGAAAAACAAAATGATTTTCTCTGGAATTCCAGCTATTTCTCTTCTTTCATGGAAATAATTCTCAAGCAGATGTTGTTCCCCACCATTCTTTATCCTCACTTTGAAGCACTCACATTCTAAAGCTTTTATGTAGCTTTTCCAACAATCTGTTCTGATGATAGTCGCTAATGGACTCATATAATTATTCTTTCTCTCTGTTTTCTCTTTTAAAAAAATTGACAGAGAAACGACACTGAGTGGCCAGATTATTATGATCTCTGAATGCATAATAATCTGGCCACTCATTGTATATCCCATATAATAAAAGGCTAATATGCAAATTGTCCCCTCAACCAGGAATTTGACCATCAGGTAGGCCAGCCAACCACCCATTTCCCCTCTCCCTGGCTAGACCCCATCATGCACAGATGCATGTACCAGGTCTCTAATACTCAACACACACACACACACACACACACTGAGTGGCCAGACTATTATCTTTCAGAGATCATAATAATCTGGCCACTCAGCATATATTTACTTCTAATATTATATTTGTACTAGTTTTCCTCTTCTCTTGCTGACTTTTCCTTTCACATCTTTGATTCTTTGATTCCTTTCCTCTACCCCCATTGTAAGATCTGTCAGGGCCAGCACCCTTGCAACTCCTGTCTTTGCAATTTTTTCTTTAGAATTGTCCCCTGCTTTTTCAGCAGCAGCTTTCTCCTCGATGTTTATGAAACTCAGATCCATTCCTGTAAGCCTACCCTCCTTCCTGAATTGCACCTACTGATTTCCAGCTGCCTAAAATTAAACCGTTTCCTACCATTCCCCTTGTCTCAGAACTTGAGTATTCCCATTACCTTCCTCTTTCCAGTGTCAATGGGTTTTGCCAGTCCTTCTTGTTATCTCATCTGTCCTTTTCTCCCCCTTCCCTTGGAACCTCTTCCATGTAAACTTTGTCCCTTTGCATAAGAAGCACTGAAATGCCATCAGAATTATCTTTTCCTGTCATCCTGCCAACCACTGGTGGATGAATTCTTATGTGATAACATTACTCCTCTTCAATGAACTCTTTGGGCAGCTTTGCACTTTCCTGAGAGAAAAATCCCAAAACATGGACCACCTGTCATCAAAGGCATTCCACTTTCAGGGCTGCATTGCCTTTTGTGAACTCCTCCTCCAGCCAAGATTGCCACATGCTCTACTCATCTTTCCCACATCTTCCTGTTTTCTCATAATTTTGTCCTTACTTGCACACCTGCCCATATAGCCGTTTCTCCTATGAGACCCAGTCCAAACCTCATCCATTATCTTGAAGTGATTTTTGTCTCTTCTGACATCGTGGAGTAGTGAGTGTTTCCATTTTTCTATTATTTACTGTCTTGTGACAATTCTTCTATTTAGAGAACTGAGATTCTTAATCTTGTATTGTTATTATACATCCTTGATACTACAAGATTGGATGTGCCTTGAACAAATTGCACTTAATACATTTTAATCAATTGTTTTTAGTTATCCTTTTTTTTTCTTCAATCACACTAATGGTCTGGAGCTTAATAAGCAACCAGAATTTCAGTGTAGTTTTCAGTATTAAATTCAGAAATAAGCAAAATATTGAAACCAGCTGGATTTGCCTGTGTGTTTTTTTTAGTGTAATAAACATTGCATGTTTCCGTAGGATAAGCTCTGTAACCTCTTGGGCCAGTGCTACAGAAGCAGAGGAAATGCAGACTGGTGACTGACAGTGGTGCAGAGAAGGGAATGGTGAATGTGAACACAGCTGTTGTAAACGATGTTGATCAGTGATGGAGGATGCATTTTGGAAGTGCTTATATGGTGGATGCATTGCTGTTCATCCAATCTGTTGGTAAACTGGCATGAGATACTTCAATACTCCTTGCTGATCTCCATGAACACCTTTAATTATGTCAACCTGTCGACTGTCTGCCTCATAGTGGTCAGTGCACGTCATAGCAAGAGATTGAGCTGCCTTAATATATCATTAGCATATTATGCTTTGATTGATTGAATGAACGACCAGACACTTAGTATATTTGGCTTTTATTATATAGGATAGATAATTAAAGATAATGTTTACATTATCTGCCAGGTTGGGATTTTTTTAGCATTTGGAAATTTTATTGTAAGTGAAATGCAAGCTATATTTTCTCCTTAAATATGGCTTATCATCTTAAAGTCTAGTTTTGTCATTTTCATTAGGCCTTGAACCAAATGGTGAAAATTTTTGTCCTACTCAAAAGAAAAATGGAACAGCTTAGTGAGCTAAAACACCTTGAGAGAATACTATATTCTAGTAGATCCATTTTCAGGTGACAAAATGCCCATATTACATACTTGAACATTGCCTCTTTTTTTTTTAGCCTAAATGAGGCATCTCAAAATTAATGCAGCCAGAGGCAATAAAAACATTTAAAGTAATTTTTCAACAACTTACGTTCTTTCTCAATAGAGCACACCAAATAAAAGGCATTACCAGTGTGACTAGTAGAATAACTACCACTCAGAATGTCTGTCAGTTCATGAAATTTCTCCAACTCAGTCCACACTAGTGACTAAATCATAGTACTTCAGTTCACGTAATAAAGGACAGAGACCTTAATGTACCATACTGCAAAATAATCTGTCAGACTTATAAACATGCAAAATGAAGTGGAAAATTGAAGTAATTATGAGGGTATCTCAGATGAAAGCAGGAATTTGGGGTCTATATTACCTGGGATAAATGTTAAGTCCTACAATATGAGTTGTTGCTCTGTAGACATGAGCATTATTAATTTTTTAAAATGTCTTCATCTTTATTTTACTTATTTCTTTTTACTACTTTTCAACATACCTGTTATTAATAAGTCTGTATGTAATGCATTAAAAAACCATATTGGTGAAAGTAGTATAATTGATGAGTTTATTTACCTAAAAAATGAGTGAGTGTAAGGGAGTGTATACATATACAGATATACTCTATATTTATAAACATATAGAATAGAAAATATGTCACTAAACAAAACAGGAAAAACTCATTTCTAGAAAATCTATATTTCTTATATTCTTATCCCAGAAAAAGAATAGTACTTTAAAAATACTTCATTTTAAACTAATTTTAGGACTTTAAAGTTGCAGAAATACCATAGTATAATTATTCAAACTAAGAAATTGTCATTGGTTCAGCACTCCTATTAACTAAATAAACTTCAAACCTCATTTACATTTCACTAGGCATTCCATAATGGCTACTAATTTTCCACACCCTTCTCCAAAGGTAAGGACATGATAGACATGTTTGCTTTGGCCCCTGACCTCAGATGGATACTTTGTGCAGATGGTGCAGGGTGTAGGCTGATGTGGATCCAACACTTTTCTTGGACAACACCTGGGCCACATCGCTTTTTCTCACTTTCTCTTAGACTTTGTACTTTATCTTTAGTACATATTAAATATATGAATCACATTGTTACATTTACTTACTTAGTTTTCCAGATTATTATATTATGAGTTCTCATCATCTCCTTTTACTTGTGGAACAGCAAATTATGTGTGCCTACTTTGTACCAGATGTGGGGTCCAATACTGGGCAGGTAGTGGAGAGTTAAAGAGGAATAGTTCCTGCTTTTCATTGAATTATCATGTCTCTATATAACTGCAGACCTGATAAGTTCTGTGAAGGACAATGAAGAAAATAGTGAGAGTCTATAATATACAGATGTAACTCTTTTTGGTGAGTCATGTGAAGTGAGGTGATATGTGAGCTGAGAGCCAAGTGTAAGTTAAGTGGATGCAGGAGCAGAGGGCCTGTTGCAGGGTCTATATAAAAGGAATAAAACATGCAAAAGAAACTGGAAGGAGATCGGGGATCACAGAAAGCAGGGGAGAGGAAAGGGGAAATTTCTGGAAATTGAAACTTAAGGTGAACAGGAGCCAGATCATAGGCATTTAGTCCATGTTGAGATTAGGTCTATTTCAAGAGCTGTGAAAAGCCACTAAAAGATATTGGAGCAAGAAGAACAGATTTGCCTTTTAAAAAGAACACCATGGCTCTAGTGCAGCAAATGGATTGGGGGAGAAGGTTTAGGGTTAGTGCTGATAAGAGAGGAGTGCGTTAACATAGGTTAGTGACTATGGAAATGAAAATTAGAAAGAATGAAGACAGTGAAGGGGAGAGAAATGGATTAGATATGGGGAGAGAAAGTCAGGTAAGGACGCTTCCTAGGTTTCTGGGTTGTTTACAGAATTGATATCAGTGTCATTTGCTGCCCGGGGCAGCACTAAAAAAAAAGGGATTACTTGGGGCTTTACTGACATCAGGGTAGAGAAGATCCTGTCTTACCTCTCTTGATATTGATCTGACCTAAATTCATTCATGAGGCTCCAACTTCTCGTCAATAAGTGGGGATAGCTGACTTTCTCTGATTGAGTAGGAAGAAGGTTTTAAAGTTATCCAAGAAGTTGTAGTGTGTCCTGGTGTTCTACCCTTGCTCTACAGGTAATCTCACTTAAGTCCTGCCTCTATGAAACTCAGGGCTTAGCTGCCATTTATATGATAAAGATGCTCACATCTCCAGCTCTCTTCCTAAAATTCTCTACTGAATCCCAGGTCTATATATGCACTTGACAGAAACTCATTGCATTCTTTTTAATCCCAAACATTATCTTTATTCCTTATATTGGCTTTTCTGACCACCATTTCAGAAACTCAGATGTTATCCATATGTTCTCTTAATTCCGCCTTGCCTCCCCACACTTTGAATATATTTCCACCAAATCTCAGGGGTAACAGCTAATTTATTATATATCCATCTTCCTTTTTCTCCTCCCCCAACCCTCTGTCATTCCCATTACTTCCATAATTACATAATCTCTGGCCCTTCCAGGCCTGCCAGACCCTTTACTGCAGTCACCCAGAGCAATTTGTAGTTTTTCTCTTGGACATATCTACCCTCAGTGTTTCTGCCAATTGTCCTATATGAACTTCCAGGTCTACTGCAAAGCTTAATTAAGATGTCCCTTTTGTCTATTCTTATGGTCATTTATCACACTGCACCATGACAATCAATTGTTTGTCTAAATACATGTCATGCTATAGGCTTCCTAAAGTCAGGAACCATGTTTTAATGGTGACGTAGTTCACAGTACTTATGAGTCGAGAACCGTGCCTGGTACAATAGATGTTCAATTAGTATTTAAATTAATGAATAGGTAGTAATAACATTAGTTAAAGATATAAGTGATGTATAGATGTTTCTGAGCAACAGAAGATTGATATTATTTGACAGCTGACTGCCCCAATTACTAACTCCTTAATCAGACATTTATTGACCGATCCATATTCTAACTGAATGAACGTCCTAGCTCATCTCCCCCTAAAGTTTCTAAGAAACTTCCCCTCACACCACAATGCACTCTCCCATATAGAGGACTAATGTAGCTCCTCTTCTTGAAGTTATCTTCTTAGCATCATTTACTCCTGATTCTGAAAGTTTTATTTAACCGTCATGTCCCAGCCTAAAGGTCTCTTCTTCGAACCTTTCCTGTTATTTCACAGTTTGAGTTAATTCTAACTCTTTCTTCACTCCAATAAAACTAGAAATCTCCTTTCATTTTTCTAGCCCATTCCATGATTGTCACCACCTGTTTATCTTAACTAGACTCTAAGCATCTGGAGGACAGAGATCATGTCTTACTCCACAATGCAAGACTTCATTGAATATAGCTGTTGAATAAAGTTTGCTGGATTTAATTAATGTTGATCAGTTATTCTGCAGGTATTTAGTAAATAATTCTGTGGAATAGCACATATTTCTAAATCAAAAACTTTCTATTTTCTACATCTCATGGCTTATCAAATGTTTATTACATGTGTTTTGTGCTAAGCTCTGAGGATGGCATCGTGACTTGGACAGGTGTGGCCATTGTCATCCACCCTGGAAGTTCCAGTCCAGTAGGAAAATAGGGCTAAGCATCCATGAGTCCTAATTAAGTGTGACTGCACTGCATGGCAGGTAATGAAGATATGATGGTGTGCAAAATGAGGAAAATTGCGTTGTCCCTTGGAGCATATTGTCTAGTTGAAGAGACAGGCCAGGTAAACTTACAAACAAGTGTAATCTTAACATGTGCTAAGTACCCCATACCGTGAAAACTTGGAGTGAGTGGACCTAGACCTGGAAGTTCTGGATGGTTTCTTAGAGTTACGTATCAGCTAACCAGATGACAAAGGAGGGAGGGGACCCTTCAGTGTCATTGCCACACACAGAGCAAGAGGAGTGTTGGAAGAAGAGACTGGGATTAATTCATATGCTTGTGCAAACCAAATGTTCTCCTTTTAGAATTCCTCATTCTGTTGGTGCATAGCTGAAATACATGTTGTTCCCTCCAAAATATATTTTTAACAAAACATACACTGTTAGATTAGACAGGAAAAAATTACCCCGGTAATTCTATCTGATTTTCAAGTTCAGCCCACTCTTCTGAAAATAACATCAATGGCTTTGCATGTGAAAAAGAGGCAAATATAGTGGGGAGGGGGTACATTGAAAAAATATATGGCATTCCTAATGGCCATCTAATTAGTGGCTTGGTAAAAAGAGAGAAGAAAAAGGGACCACATAATGTAAACATTGGTCATGCTTATTTTTGTTGGGTCAAGTGTAGTGTATATATGTACATGTGTATATTATAATAAAAATATCCAGGTTTATCTGAATAACAATGAGAACTTGTATTTAGTACAACTATGTATGAAAAAGAAGCAATACCAACAATTACTTTAAAATTATCTTTCATGTGATTCTGCATAGGTAAATGCTAGTATTTAAAAATAATTGTAGAATTATTTCTAAATTAATATTTTACAAATGTAGTAAACTTAGTTCTTACAGTGTACAATAATTGGAAAAATTTATGGATGAAAGTATTGGCTAAGAAAAATAGAAAAAAATGAACAAAAATATTTGTACATAATGATTTCTCATGATCTTGATAATGAAAATTTCTAATCTTAATAAGTAATTTACTACAATAAATATTTTATTGGTGTGTGAAATAATTTATTCTGATTTTCCTCAGTATTAAGCAGTCTATCTAATATATGGAATGTAAGAGCATGAAAGGGCTCAAATATTATTCCAAAGTTTCAGTAGGGTGAAGGATGCCATCAATTTTTGAAATTGAGAAGATATAGAAAAGAACATTTTTTTAAAAAATACATATTTTTATTGATTTCAGAGTGGAAGGGAGAGGGAGGAAGAAATAGAAACATCAATGATGAGAGAGAATCATTTATTGGCTGCCTCATGGGGATTGAGTCTATAACCTGGGCATGTGCCCTTGGCCAAAATTGAATCCAAGACCCTTCACTCTGCAGGCCAATGCTCTATCCACTGAACCAAACTGCTAAGGTAAAAGAAGGGACATCTTTTAGTTAGGATTGAAAAATCTCAGGCTGGTATTCAGAGAAGATACAGGCATAGTGATAGATGTTGGAAACCAATTCCAACATGTCATAATTATAAGAGTTTCATCCAAAGGTTGGTGAAGGATGGGCAGCTCAACAAGGGCTGAGGCACATATGTAATTACCCATTGGAATGGTTGGAGGGCATCTCCCCCAAACCTGAATAGGACATTTTCCCCAACCTAAAGATTTGTATATAGGATTATTAACTGCCAGACAGCTCAGAGCATCTTAATCTGCATGTTATTGCCTCCTGTTGGCCAAAAACCTGAACAGCTCTAGGCTATTCCCCAATCTGACAATGCTACTCTTTGAAACCTTACCGTTTAAAGTGTATGTCTCCACCTTGCCTTAGGACAAATAGTGTTAATAAATAACAGGGGAGCCTGAGTCAAGGAGAAGTCTTTAGCTCCTTTAGCTAA
>PVJN01020810.1:0-35474 GCA_004026805.1 Lasiurus borealis | reverse complement strand
ATGGTTTGAGTCCTGGTTTACTCAGTCTCCATGGCTCACCACTTTACTATCGGCTGTAACTGACCCATTAATAGTTTTACTATTAATTTTAACTATAGGTCCGTGCATCTTAAATAGGGTAATTAGGTTTGTGCAGGAAAGAATAGGAGATATTAAGCTTCTGATTATCAGGCAACAATACGCAGCCTTGACTGAGTCATATGGTCTCTAAGATTAGAAACTACCCACAAGAAAAAGGGGGGAATGAAAGGGGAATTCTTTCCAGCTTCCTCCATCTTAGGTGACTACGCCCCTAACAAGACAAAGACTTGCCAGTTACCCAACCCACCATTAGGTAATCCAGCAAGAATGTGCCGGGAGATAACCTAATAAGGCAAAACCACTCCTTCCTGCTATTAGACTGCTTCCTGACTCCACATCCCGTACCTGCGTAAGCAGACCCCGGCCCCTACCTGGCCTATCAGGATGGGCCAACTCAGTACCCCGGCCCCTACGTGGCCTATCAGGATAGGCCAACTCAGTAATTCAAACAGCTCTCCACCCCCCAACCCCCAGTATAAAACGGTCATGTAACAAAGGCTCGGGGTTCTCAGCCTCTGCTCTGCTTTCAGAGTATGTTGTGATCCCCAGCATGCTGGTCTGAATAAACCCCTTTGTTTTTACATGAGATCGTCTCTTGGTGCTCTGTGAGTGCGGCTTGCGTTCCGGGCTTAACACTCCAACTGTGGATGAAAGGGGCCACATGCTGACCTGACAAGCTCAGGGGAAGCCTACATGGCAGTCTTGCAAACTCAGAGACCTAAAGTCACCACAAAGGATGGTCTGAAATTAAACTTTAGTTAAATGCAGTTATGTTGGGCAGTTATATCCTAGTCTGGTATCTTCACTGACAGGTCAACCTTTACCTTAACTGAGCCTATCTGTCTTTTTACAGCTATGATAACAAATCCTTGAAATGTCTGAGTAATTTGTAACTTTTCTTTTTCTGGATCCCTTGAAACACCTAATGTGTTTCAATGATCCCTTGAAACAACCTAATGTGCCTGGGCACCAGGAATTTATCACAAATTCCTTCACTGCTATTATGTTAATTGTTTCTACACCCACCTAAGTATGTGTCTATCATTTTGCTTTTTATACAGTCTCAGGTTTTTCCTGACCCCCCCCCCCACCATTGCTTTGTCCCACCTTTTTAGTCTATCACCAATGTGTGCCAAGCCCAGGTTCCTATTCCCTGCCCCACATTAGGAGCCATATGTGTCAAGCTGGCACAGCCATGGGTGAACCTGAGGGAGTGGGTAAAGGATTTAGAAGACAGACAAGAGAATAAAGCTGGGGCTAGGTGGGATGCTGCTTCTCTGATGGAGAGACAGCACCACGCCCAGCAAGCCGAGTCTTTATTTCATAGCCAGATTCCATGAGAAAAAGTAAGGGTGTAAGTACAATGTTATCATGGGTTTCTAATCTACTCAATTACATGCACCTGATCAAGCTTTGTTTACTTGCTTCACCTCCCCCAGCCCATATCACCCAGTCACATGTTTGGACTATAAGGTCAAGCTTACAACTATAGCCTTTGGCTATAATTGTGCTGGGACTTGCACCTGGCTTTGCCAAAAGGGGATCTTGCCCTGTCCTTAGTCCCAGGCTTGAACCTGCCCAAATGCTGTAGCTGCTCTCTACACCAATAAGTTTCATGTAACCCACCCACATCCCTTTCTTTGATTGCAATGCATAAATACAGATATAATCCTCCATTCTCTGGAACATTATCTCAATTCTTAAGGTTCTGCTTCCCAGCAATTGTTGACTGAGTCAAATAAACACAAAATTCTTTACATGTTTGAATGTTTTTATGTTAATACAACTGAGGTATGTGCTCTTGACTAGAATTGAACCAGGACCCTTGAGTGGATAGGCCAATGCACTATCCACTGAGCCAAAACTAGAGCCCACAGTTTTGTTTTAGTTTTTTTTTTTTTTTTTACTTTTTTAAAAATTAAATATTTATTGTTCATATTATTACAGTTATTCCTCTTTTTTTCCCCCATAGCTCTCCTCCATCCAGGTCCCACCCCATCCCATGCCTTGCCCTCACACTGTCCTGGTCCATAGGTGTACAATTTTTGTCAAATCTCTTCCCACAACCCCTACACCCTTCCTTGAAGATCCAAGAGCCAATGTATCTCTTATTTTATTATATTCACCTGTTTATTCTCTTCATCAGGTTTTTTATTCACTTGATTTTTAGATTCACTTGTTGATAGATATGCATTTGTTTATAATTTTTATCTTTACCTTTTTCTTCTTCCTTTTCTTAAGGAATACCCTTCAGCATTTTATATAATACTGGTTTGGTGATGATGAACTCCTTTACCTTTTTCTTACCTGTAAAGCTCTTTATCAGTCCTTCTAAATGATAGCATTGCTGGGTAGAGTAATCTTAGTTGTAGGTTTTTGCTATTCATCACTTTGAATATTTCTTGCCAATCCCATCTAATCTGCATAGTTGAGAAATCAGCTGAGAGTCATATGGGTACTCCCTTGTTTTTCTCTTGCTGCTTTTAATATTCTCTCCTTATCTTTTGCCCTTGGCATTGTAATTATCATGTGTCTTAGTGTACTCCTCTTTCAATTCCTCTTGTTTAGTGTTCTCTGTGCTTCCTGAAATTATAAGTCTATTTCTTTCACTAGGTAGGAGAAGTTTTCTGTCATTATTTCTTCAAATACGTTTTCAATATCTTGCCCTCTCTCTTCTTCTGGGGGTGCCAGAAGAAGAGAGAGGGAATGGTTGAAGTTTTTTCAGAGTCTCCTTACACTATCTTCATATTTTTGGATTCTTTTTTATTGTTCGATTGGGTGTTTTTTGCTTCTTTGTATTTAAAATCTTTGACTTTATTCTTGGGATCCTGTAGTCTGCTATTGGATCCCTGTATATTTTTCTTTTTTAAAATTTAATAAATCTTTATTGTTCAGATTTTTACAATTGTTCCTCTTTTTCCCCCATAGCTCTACTCCATCCACCTCCCACCCCTCCCTCTGCCCTTACCTTCCCACCCTCATTGTCCTCATCCATAGGTGTATGATTTTTGTCCAGTCTCTCCCTGCACCCCTCACCCCTTTACCCCTGAGAATTGTCAGTCCACTCTGTTTCTATGCCTTTGATTTTATTATATTCACTAGTTTATTCTGTTCATCAGATTTTTAATTCACTTGATTTTTAGATTCACTTGTTAATAGATATGTATTTGTTGTTCATAGTTTTTCTTCTTTTTCCTCTTCTTAAAGAGTGCCTTTCAGCATTTCATATAATATTGGTTTGGTGTTGATGAACTCCTTTAGCTTTTTCTTATCTGTGAAGCTCTTTATCTGCCCTTCAATTCTGAATGATAGCTTTGCTGGGTAGAGTAATCTTGGTTGTAGGTTCTTGCTATTCATCACTGAATATTTCTTGCCACTCCCATTTTACCTGCATAGTTTCTGTTGAGAAATCAGCTAACAATTGTATGGTTGCTCCCTTGTAGGTAATTAACTGTTTTTCTCTTGCTGCTTTCAATATTCTCTCTTTGTATTTTGCTCTTGGAATTTTAATTATGATGTGTCTTGGTGTGGTCCTCTTTAGACTCCTTTTGTTTGGAGTTCTGTTCACTTCCTGGACTTGTAAGTCTATTTCTTTCACCAGATGTAGGAAGTTTTCAGTCATTATTTCTTCAAATAGGTTTTCAGTATCTTGTTCTCTCTCTTCTTCTGGCACCCCCATAATTCAGATATTGGTATGCTTGAAGTTGTCCCAGAGGCTCCTTACACTATCTTCACATGTTTTGCTCCTTTTTTCTTTTTGCTTTTCCAATTGAGTATTTTCTGCTTCTTTGTATTTCTAATCTTTGACTTGATTCTTGAGTTCCTCTAATCTGCTGTTAGGTCTTTGTATATTTTTATTTCAGTCAGTGTATGATTAATTTCTAGTTGGTTCTTTTTCATCTTCTTTTGGGTCTCTAAATTTTCAATCTTTTCAAGAAATTCTTGAAAAACCTTATAACCATGGTTTACAAATGTCATCTTCACACTTCATAGCACATGTCCTTTGGTTGAGCTACATCAGTGTTCTCTTTGTATGTGCTGATTTTCTTACCACAGTCCAAGAAAGTAAATCAAAAAGTAAAGTTAATTTTGACAAAAACAATAACAAAAACAAAAAAGTTACATTCTTTATGATTTCATTCATAATTCAATAATTGCACCTCAGATAAACTTCATTGGCTGCAATACCACCACTGTGCAAAGCTCATTTATAATCCCCTGGAACTGATACCATTACAGCCCACAGCCTGGTGGTTGTCCTGGAGGAGGAGCAGAATGGCAAGGCAGCTATCTGAGTAGCATGAAGATCCTTGTGCTGATGGGAAACCCAAAGAAGGGGATTAAATATCATATCACAGTTGTTGTTGTTGTTTTCTCTCTTTCATCTACAGGAAGATGGGAGCAGGCCATTCAAGGCTACTATTGTAGAGTCACCATTCCCAGAGACTCCGTCTCTCTGTTTTCTAGTTTGACATTCTCCAACAGGTGTCTCCCCTCAGTCACCTCATGTCCAACGTGGTGACTGGAGTGGCCTCACTCAGACAGGAGGAAGGAAAGGCAAAGTCCACCTTTCCCAAATGAGCAAACTGCCCCTTTCTTAAAAGGGTGGCCATTGAGTTCATTGTCCAATAATGAAGACCTTTGAGATAGAAAGGGGGAACTTCTAATAATTGTACAAGGACAACAGGTGGAAATAAGAAGTGCTGCAGATAAATTGAGACAATCATTTGTCTTTAAAATCCTACTCAGAAAGCTCTTCTGCTGCTCCAGGCCTTGTGCATGTTCAGGTTGCTGTAAAGGAAGTTAGGAAGTACAAGAAAGGGATGTGAGGATGAGGCAGCCTAGTAAGCCAGGTCAAGTGGAACAGAGAAACTGAGATAGAAAATTAACCAGCCAAGCAGCTCGCAGCCATCTAGTAAGCCGAAAAAGCCTATCTTTCCTAAACCAAGGACACTTCACAGTAAATGGTTTGCACTTCCCCTCCCCAACCAGAGGGTAAATAGCTTAAATCTCCCCACTCAGAGAGGTAGACAGCAGAAATCTAATTCCTTCCACTTGCCTACCACACCGAAGGATGGATGAAGTTAAGGGACTAAATCTCATGTTGGTGCATCAGCAAAAAGCTGATGAATATTCTATTGAGATGTTCCCCTAAGACCTCCCTTAAACTTCCAGACTTTAAAAACCCTAACAATGAAGGTACCATTCTGTGCTCTCCCTCTGGGGAGCATGCCTGCACCTCTCTTCCTCCCTCCCTCCCTCCAGACATGTGTCTTCTAAACTCTGAAGGACCCAGCAGGACTTGCAACTGGGGAACCATGGGCTGCAACTCCTCCCAGGATAACCCCTGAGCCTGTCCCCAAAGCCCCCTTTTCTAAGTGAGCCAGCCGCCCACCTTGTCTCATTTCTCCGACCAGTCCCTCCTATTGCTTTTTCTATCCTAAACCCTTCCTTGTCTCACTGTTTCCAGCTTTTTTGTTTGTTTTCAGCTTTAATAAATGTCCTCTAAAAAATGATAAAAATAAAAAACTAAATATCACCTGGATTCATTTTGTGAAATGATACTGCAAGAACCCATACACTATCAGCCAGCCCCAGGCAGACCCACTCAGGACCAGGACCCCATTCTAGTAAAAAGACTATCTACTGAATTTTTAAAATTTTATTTTATTGTTAACAGTATTACAGATGTCCCCTTCCTTCTCCCCTCACCCTTTGCCCCACCCTAGGCTTTCACCACACTGTTGCCCCCCCTCCCCAGATCTGTCAGTCTGTTCCATGCCTCCATGTTGCTGAACCTATTTTGTTCATTAGATTCCACTTATAAGTGAGATCATGTGATATTTTCTTTTTTTGACTGGCTTATCTCACTAATATACAGGCCGTCCCCGGGTTACATCAGACTTGATGTAAGTCGTTTCATAGTTATGTCACCATTTTCCACTTATTTATTAAAAAATGTTCCATCAGCCAAAACTGGTTTGGCTCAGTGGATGGAGCGTCAGCCTTTGGACTGAAGAATCCCAGGTTCAATTCCGGTCAAGGGCATGTACCTTGGTTGTGGACACATCCCCAGTAGGGGTTGTGCAGGAGGCAGCTGATCCATGTTTCTCTCTCATCGATGTTTCTAACTCTCTAAACCTCTCCCTTCCTCTCTGTAAAAAATCAATAAAATATATATTTTTAAAAAGTTCCGTCATTTCGATGTATTTACCTATGTCCTTTAAGTTTTTTATTATTTACTGTATTTACCACAAGTAAAAATCAGGAATTATCTTCCTTTTAAATTTTTTTACGGTTTCACTTCATTACTGCTGTGTATGTGCTCCATGTGAGTGACGTAGGTGCTTATGGAGATGGGTTCCGACTTCGACTTACGGCAAAAATTGCGTTACATCGCCGTAAAAATGGGTCTCCAACATCACTCGAGAACCAACTGTATCCCACATCTATCCATGCTTTGACAAAGGGTAGGTGCCATGACCTGCATGACTGGGTTCAGGATCTGAAGGAGTGGCCAATGCACAAATGAAAATACTAGCACAAATATGAATTATAAAGGGGTGGGGACCAGGTGGAAGCACTGAAACCTGGCCTTGTCGGCTTTTTACTAGGTTTTAGATGCACATCCTGCCCTCAATAAAGCACAGCAAACAGGTAGCAGACAGACCATCTCTAAGGTCAGTGAAGGTCAGTAAAGGTCAGTAAGGCCCAGGAAACATGTACTTGGAGGCTATCAGATCAGGAAATTGCTTTAAGCCATCCCTATCTCAACACAAACAATCAGTGCTTAGTGTCAGCCTGGCTAATGCTCAAGGTCCATCAGCCTTCTGCGTTCTTTGGTGACACTCTCATGACAGTATTGGCAAGCCATGGCTTCCTGCAGGTAAGAAATCCTTTTATTTATTTATTTTATTTTTTTAACAACTGCACAGTGTTGCATGTATAATTGTACTATGCCTCTTTGAAAACATTTTTTATTGGTTTTAGAGAGGAAGGGAGAGGGACAGAGAGAAACATTAATGATGAGAGAGAATCATTAATCAGCTTCCTCCTGCATTCCCCCTACTGGAGATCTAGTCCACAACCCAGGCGTATGCCCTCACAGAGAATCAAACTGTGACCTCCTGGTTCATAGATCAACAATGCTTAGCCACCACACCAGCTGGGTTATACCACAGCTATTTCTTTTTATTTTATTTTTATTTTTATTTTTTATTTTTTTAAATATATTTTATTGATTTCTTTACAGAGAGAAAGGGAGAGAGATAGAGAGTTGGAAACATCGATGAGAGAGAGACATCAATCAGCCACCTCCTGCACACCACCCACTGGGGATGTGCCCACAACCAAGGCACATGCTCTTGACCGGAATCGAACCTGGGACCCTTCAGTCCGAAGGCCGATGCTCTACCCACTGAGCCAAACTGGTTTGGCTGCTATTTCTTTTTAAATATTGTTGAAAGTGTTACATATGTTCCCTTTTATTCCCCATTAACCCCTCCTAGCCTGGTCCCACTCCCCACCCCAGACCTTTACCACCCTATTGTCTGTGTCCAGGGGTTATGCTTATATGCATACTGAGCAATACCAGCTGAGCTGTACCACAGCTTTTTATCCACTCGTCTGCTGATGATAACTTGGGCTATTTCCAGATCTTGGCTATTGCAAATAATGCTGCTATGAACATAGGGGTGCTTTTATTGTTTCAAATAAAATAAAATTTAATTTAAAAATGCCTACTGGTCCTGGCTGGTTTGGCTCAGTGAAGAGAGTGTCAGCCTGCAGACCAAAGTGTCCTGGGTTTGATTTCAGTCAAGAGTACATGCCCAGCTTGTGGGCTCGATCCCTAGTGAGTGGAGTGCAAGAGGCAGCTGATCAATTATTTTCTCTCATCACTGATGTTTCTATCTCTCTCTCCCTCTCCCTTTCTCTCTGAATCACAAAAACTGTGGAATTCAGGTTGCAAATGGTGCTAATGCAGGAACTATTTTTGTGACACGACTCCTTTAACTCTTGGCTTTCACCCTGTCTCCAAAGACATTCAAAATATCTGTGGAACCTGGCCAGGGACCAGTGCTCCCAGTCCCCATCTTTCTCTCTGCCCTTTGCTTTCCAGCATCTTCCCCAGCCCAAATTCAAAAGGCCCCTGAAGCAGGCCTGGGAAGTGTGTGCCCCATCCTGAGTCATCTAGTTATCGGAGGGTTGCACAGGTGGGGTTTCTTGGTTGCCAGTGGGAGTGGGGTCCTTAGGATATCTTGAGAAAAAGAACTTTCTAAGACTTGCACAAGAGAATGAGATGAGATGTGGTAGAAAGGTTTATTTGCATGAAATTAGATCCCTCCATGTCCAAAGTCCCATTTCCCTTAAGTCAGTCCTAGAAGCTGTGCAGCTGCAGCCCTGCCAGCATCCAGAGCTTCCGTCCATGTGGAGTGGCATCCAGCACAGCATCAAACTACTGTTACCCATAAGTCCATTGTGTGGGGGGTCCACGTGGCTGTGGGCAAGTGGGCAGATGCAGGGAATTATGCCCCCTGCAACAAGAAAGCCAGGAATGCAAGAGGGCCAGGGGCCCACATTTCCTTGTTTAGGAGTTCATCAAGTCTTCCCATGCTTGCAGTGGCCATGCTTACACACTTATTCTGGGTAACGCCCTGTCTCCAGGTATGACCGACAGGCAAGCACCTTCTTATGTCACTATTGCTAGGCTTCTAAATTGCAGCTCCCCTTTGCTCCTTTCCATTATTAATTAACAACCAGGTTATTACAATGGTATCATTCTCATTAGCATAAACTGTCAGGTGTGCGGAGGGGTCACCAGGAATATCACATGCCCCTATAACTAATGAGATTCCAAATGTTTAGAGGTTTCCTCCCAGGAGAAGACAAAGGCTCCAATTCTCTCTTGGTGAGGCCACATCCCTCACTACACATGTACCATGAGCACAAGGGGAGAAAGAAATGTTAGAAACGCCTCACATTTGTTAGGTAAAAAGCCTGGCCTGCCATCCAGTTTGGAAGAGCATTTCAGGTTATAGCTTGTGTTAACCTAAGAAATGTCCAAACCTGTAAGAATTTTTACAAGTGTATTTGAACCAAACTGATAACAATTGCTAGGAAGCAAAATCTCAGGAAAATTGAGAAAATGCTCTAGAAAATGGTAGTTTTACCACTTATTTTATACTCAGAATCAAAGGGGAAGCCAGAAAGGGGGGGGGGGGTCATGGAATCCAGTGTTGATAGATTAAGAAGCAGGAAAAAGCAAAGTGGGGACATCTCTGGGGCTGGATAAAAAGTAAAATGATAGACATACTTCTTTTATATAGGTGGGAATAACAGGGGTTCTGTGGTCTCTGCTCTGGTGTGGTGGTCATGCTTTGAAAGGTCCAGAAAAAAAAGAAATTACATTGATGTTCCAAGCTTATGTAGATGAAAAAGACGATAGGCTCAGTTAAGGTGAAGACTGACTTTTTTTTTTTTTTTTTTTTTTTTTTTAGGAAAAACACCACCCCAGGACATTACTACCTGCCTTGAGCTGCTTTTAGTTAGAAAATTTTCATCCCAGACCATCCTCTGTGGTTCCCTTGGTTTCTGAGCTTGTAAGGCCACAGTGCAGCTCTCATCCCAGCTTGTCAGGGTTAGTATGTGGCCTCCCCTTTTTTTGTCGACATTTGTAGAAAGAGACAAAATAGGAAACAATATAGTCCCTTTCTTTTCACCTTCTTGCCTTTGCTCCCTCACAAATAATGGAGGTAATGGGTGATTGGGAGTGGGGGAGGGGTGCAGAAAGCCACTAGGTCCACAGTTAAAGAAACTTGAAGAGAAGTGATCAAAGGACCACTAGTAATCTAGGAGGCATTTCTGCTCTGGGGTGAAAAGTTAGTTGACCTTTTTGGTATCTCTTGAATTTTGTGCCATGTGCTTGTTCTATTTGTACAAAACAAAATTATTTAAAAGAATACAAATAAATTTGGGAATACTTAAAGCATTGCTCTCTGTGCAGAAAAATGGATATCCTATTTTAAATTTCAAACTTTAAAAATGGTTTTGCTTGCCCAACTGGCATGGCTCAGTGGTTGAGCATGGACCTATAAACCAGGAGTTCGATGCACAGTCGGGGTACATGCCCAGGTTGTTGGCTCGATCCCCAGTGTGTGCAGGTAGCCAATCAATGATTCTTTCTCACCAGTGATGTTTCTATTTCTCTCTCTCCCTACCTCTCTGAGATCAATAAAACATATTAAAAATAAAATAAAAATTGTTTTGCTTGAATAAAGGAATGGGTTTTGTTTCAGAAATTTACTTTTTAATTTTGAGAAATATTGATTCATTTATAAATGAGAGGCCGGTAAGCCAGGACAAGTGGATAGGGAAACCGAGACAAGAAAATTAAGCAAGGCCAAGCAGTTGGGCAGCTTGCAACCAGCTTGTGAATCCCAGCCCCACCACGACAAGACCCAAATGGCAAACTCTCAGAATGGACTACTATGGATCTAGAGGAGGACTGAGAATAAGTAAGAGAAATAAATCAGCAAACTTTTAAGAATAATTGATTTGAACCAATTCTTCCCCTTCTTATTCTGTTTATTTAATTGGTCCCTATTTAGAAGCCATTATATACGAGGTTCATTAAGGCACAAAACCCTTTTAGGTTCTGGCTGGGGAAATTAAGTGAATTATCTAAGGTTACAAAATCAGTGAAAGGCAGAGCCAGGCCCAGAACCCAAGGGGCTGGCTCCAGAGTCTGGAGCGACCACCATACAAATGCCTCTCTTAATCTAACTTGGGTTTCTTCCAGACACATTTTAAAACTTTTTGTTTTTGTTGTTGATTTCATGGAGGAAGGGAGAGGGAGAGAGAATCATTGATCGGCTGCCTTCTGTACAATCCCTACTATGGATTGAGCCTGCAACCTGGGCATGTGCCCTTGACCTGAATCAAACCTGGGACCCTTCAGTCAGCAGGCTGATGCTCTAATCCCTGAGCTAAACCAGTTAGGGCCACATTTTTTTTTTTAATCAGATACTTTTATTGCTGGGTTTAGTTAGCTCTTGGGACAATATTATCATGTATAGGTTATTACTTTAGAGAACAGTGTGAAGAGCCTAGATTATAGTGCAATCTATGACAAGATACAAGATATAAGAACTCAAAGCAAGATCTTCTAGATAAGAATCAACAAGGAAACAGAGGCCTTAAATGACACAGTAGATCAGCTGGATCTCACTGCTATTTACAAAACATTTCACTCCAAAGCAACAGAATATATATTCTTCTCAAGCACACATGGAAATTCTCAATGATAGACCACATGATAGGACACAAAACAAGTCTATACAAATTCAAGAGGATTGATATCATGGAATGAAGTTAGAAATCAACTATGATTAAAAACAACAACAACAGCTGAAACCGGTTTGGCTCAGTGGATAGAGCATCGGTCTGCAGACTGAAAGGTCCCAGGTTTGATTCCAGTCAAGAGCATGTACCTTGGTTGAGGGCACATCTCCAGTAGGGGGTGTGCAAGAGGCAGCTGATCAATGTCTCTTTCTCATCGATGTTTTTAACTCTTTGTCCCTCTACCTTCCTCTCTGTAAAAAATCAATAAAAAAAAACACACTCAAATACATGGAGGCTAAGTAGAATGTTATTACATAACTGGAGGCCCGATGCATGAAATTCATGCATGGTGGTGGTGGTGTGGGGGGTTGTTTTCAGCCCAGCCTGCTCCCTCTCCAATCTGGGACCCCTAACCACTCCCCTGCCAGCCTGATTGATGCCTAATTGCTCCCCTGCCAGCCTGTTTTCCCCTAACTGCCCTCCCCTGCAGGCCTGGGTCCCCCTAACTGCTCTTCCCTGCAGGCCCAGTCACCCCCAACTTCTCTTCCTCTGCTGGCCTGGTCACTCCTAACTGCCCTCCCTGCAGGCTTGATCACCCCCAACTGCCCTTCCTTGCAGACCTGGTCCCTGCCAACTGCCCTCCCCTGCTGGACTTCTTGTGGTGGCCATCTTATGTCTACATAGGGACAGGATCTTTTGACCACATGCGGACAGTCATCTTGTGTGTTGGAGTGATGGTCAATCTGCATATTACTCTTTTATTAAATAAGATAGAGGCCTGGTGCATGGGTGGGGGCCAGCTGGTTTGCCCTGAAGGATGGGTGTTCCCTTGGGGTGTGGGTGGCCTGGGCGAAGGGCCCGTGGTGGTTTGCAGGCCAGCCATACTCCCTGGTGACACAAGTGGAGGCCCTGGTATCTGGGACTTATTTATCTTCTACAATTGAAACTTTGTAACCTGGAGTGGAACCAAGCCTTCTGCTCCCACAGCCATTGAAACTTTGTTGCCTTAAGCACCAGCCAAGGTGTGGGGAAACCTTTGCTTCCTCCATCGCCAGGGGCAACCCAAGCCTCCCTCCTGCTCTCTCTGTGGCCGTAGCCATCGGGTTGGGTTAATTTGCATACTCCTTCTGATTGGCTGGTGGGTGTGGCTTGTTGTTGTAGTGGAGGTATGGTCAATTTGCATATTACTCTTTTTTTTAATATATTTTATTGATTTTTTTACAGAGAGGAAGGGAGAGGGACAGAAAGTCAGAAACATCAATAAGAGAGAGACATCGACCAGCCACCTCCTGCATGCTCCACACTGGAGATGTGCTTGCAAGCAAGGTACATGCCCCCGACCGGAATCGAACCTGGGACCTTTCAGTCGGCAGGCTGACGCTCTATCCACTGAGCCAAACTGGTCTTGGCTGCATATTACTCTTTTATTAGATAGGATGAATGGGTTACCAATGAGATCAAGCAAGAAATTAAAAACTTCCTGGAAACAAATGAAAATGAACACAAAACTACCCAAAACCTATGGAACATGTGAAAGCAGTCCTGACAAGGAAGTTTATAGCACTACAGGCCTATCTCAAGAAATAAGAAAAGGCATGAGTAAATTATCTAACCTTAAAACTAAATAAATTAGAAAGAGAACAGCAAAAAAAAAACAAAAAACAAAAAAAAACAGAGGAAGTAGAAGGAAGGAAATAATAAAGATCAGAGCAGAAATTAATGACATAGAGACTAAACAAACAGTACAAAAGATCAGTAAATCCAAGAGCTGGTTTATGAAAAGATAATAAGATTGATGAACCCCTAGCCAAACTCATTAAGAAACAAAGAGAGAGGACCCAAATAAATAAAATCAGAGATGAAAGAGGTAATATAACAATGGACACCACAGAAGTTCAAAGGATCATAGGCAAATACTATGAATAACTATATGCCAACAAGCTGGAAAACCTGTATGAAATGGACAAATTCTAGAAACATACAAGCTTCCAAACTCAAACAGGAAGAATCAGAAAATCAGAATAGGCCAATAACAACTGATGAAATTGAAGCAGTAATTTAAAAACTCCCAGCAAACAAAAGTCTTGGGCCAGATAGATTTATAGGTGAATTTTACCAAATATTCAAAGATGAACTAATGCCTATCCTACTCAAACTATTCCAAAAAATTCAAAAAGCAGGAACATTTCCAAGCTCTTTTTATGAGGCTAGCATTAACCCTAATTCCAAAACTAGATAGACACTACAAAGAAAGAGAATTACAGGCCAATGTTCCTGATGAACATAGATGCTAAAACCCTCAACAAAATATTAGCAAATCAGACCCAGCAATATATTAAAAATATCATAAACCATGATCAAGTGGGATTTAAGAACAGGGACAAAATAAGGATGCCCACTTTTACCACCCTTATTCAAAATAGTACTGGAAGTCCTGGCCATAGCAATCAGACAAGAAGAAGAGATAAAAAGCATCCAAATTGGAAAGGAGGGAGTAAAACTGTCATTATTTGCAGATGACATGATATTATACATAGAAAACCCAAAAGACTCCACCAGGAAACTACTAGACTTAATAAATAAATTTGGCAAAGTAACAGGATACAAAAATCAACATCCAGAAATCAATGGCATTTTTTTTATTTATTTATTTTTAAATATGAATGCTTCACAAATTTGCATGTTACCCTTGCATCTGAGCAGGCACTGTGGCTGTACCCAAGGACATGCCTTCACACAGGGCCTGCTTCAGCGCCGGGTGGCGCTGGCCAGGTCCTTGGAGATGTGGCCATCGCCGATCCACCTGCCAGTCAAGGGCATGATGGTGCTGGAAGTAATGATGGAGGTCCAGGGCAGAGACCAGCTCAGGGACCACCTGCACTGGCTCCTGAGCCATGGTGTGTCCACAGAGGTGATGGACAAGCAGCCCACGTAGGTCCTCCTGGACCAGTACATGCTGGAGGAGGAGCAACCCCGCCCCCGCCTACACCAACCAGGCTGTGAGTAGGAGCCACAAACTCCTAACCCCATCTCCCCCGATTGCCCCCAAGGGCCCTGATTAGGAGCCCCTAGTTTCCAGGGAAGGGAGCTGCGCCCTTGGGGAGATGCAAAGTCCACTGAAGGGCTGCCAGCTGTTCTTGAATTTCTTACAGGCAGCCACCCTCACCTAGTTTTTGAGGAGCCCAGAAGAGTAAGGTATCCTTGCTCCTAGTTATTTAATGGTGTCACTGGCCAGAGCTAGTGGAGGGGAGCTAGCTGTCTGGGCACAGTGGTTCCATAGAGACCCCAACAGGCCTCTCACATTTCAGCCCAAATAGCATGTGGGCCCCAAAGGACTGCAGGCCCAGCATGGAGACCCCATAGCCCACAGAATGACATTTTTACTGTTTCATGTTAAGTTTTATTATTTGTTAGTGTATTGTTTTCACTTAATACTTGAAGCATATACATCACTTTGGTTTTAAGCACTAAACAAACAAACAAACACATAAATAAAAAAGGACCCAAATAGGCACTTCTCCAAAGAGGACATACAGAAGGCCAAGAGACACATGAAAAAGTGCTCAGTCACTGATCATCTGAGAGATGCAAATCAAAAGGACAATGAAATGTCACCTCACACTGTTAGAATGGCTACCATTAACAAATCAACAAATGACAAGTGCTTGTGAGGATGTGGAGAAAAGGGGACCCTCCTGCACAGCTGGTGGGAGTGCAGACTGGTGCAGCAATTATGGAAAATAGTATGGAGTTTCCTCAAAAAATTAAAAATGAAACTGCCATTAGACCCAGTGATCCCACTTCTGGGAATATATCCTAAAAACCCCCAAACAGCAACTAGAAAGAATATATGTACCCCTATGTTCATAGCAGCACAATTTACAATTGCTAAGGTTTGGAAACAGGGAATCACCAAGACTGAGCAAACAGTGTGTTACAGGCTGATGGAGACTCATATATGGCTGCCAGTCAGTTCTGCAATACAATGGGTCCTAGCCAGGAACAGTGACCTTGTGAGCACTCCTATCTGGGAGAAAGCTGCCCTTGACATTCTGACCTGATGCCAGACAACCCAGTTCCTCCCCATATGTATCTGGTCCCCCAAAGCCACCTGGTACCAGGAGTCTGAGTAAATTAGTGCTCCGGCCCTTTAAAAGGAACACCTGGGTCCCCAGCAAAACTTGTATGTCACTTAGCCACAATCCTAGCTGATTTTTATAGCTCATAATGATGGGGACTCTCTTCCCAGCTCTGGAAACCTGGGCTGGGGGTCTAGTGTGGTGCTGGGACCCCTTGCCTCTCACAGAAGACTATCTTTTTCCCGATTAAAAAAAAAATGGCACAACTCCTTGAAGGACTTCCATTCAGCCAGCTTTCAGGCAGTTCAGAATAATGGTTGGTCTGTATTTAGCTGTAATTTTGATGTGGTTGTAGGAGGCGGCTTGTACAGACATTTGCCTATACTACCATCTTCAATCAATCACTTTCTAAACATTTATTCCTAATTCAATACCAGCCTTTGACACTCTTTTATGGTCAAACACAGAGGCTCCCTCCTCCCCCACCCCGCGCCCCATTTGAAAATATTCCTCTTGTAGTCCTTCTTTCGCACTACTCTAGACTGATTGCTTTCTAAGTGAAATTAGACAACCAAGGGGTCCAGGCTGCTATCACTACCTGAGCCAATTAAGCAGACAGGGTTGAGTCATATGAGTGTTTATTCCAATACTGCGGCAGCATGGGAGAGTCACAGATCATCCACAGACATCTGATCTGGACCTAGCCAGTTTGGCTCAGTGGCCTTCGGACTGGAGGGTTCTCGGTTCCATTCTGGTCAAGGGCACATGCCTGGAATTGCGGGTTCAATCCCCAGTAGGGGGGAGGGGGAAGGACATGCAGAAGGCAGCCAATCAATGATTCTCTCTCATCATTGATGTTTCTCTCTCTCTCCCTCTCTCTTCCTTTCTGAAATCAATAAAAATATATTTTTAAAAATCTGCTCTGCACCCCACCATAAAATTGGGGAGGACAAATATTACATAGAGAATTAGGCAATGTGGGCTGGGGTGGGCCTCTGTTGTCTGGACAACAAGGTTGTTCATCTTTCCATGTTAATAGGCAATTCTTGAATGAGAATGGACCGCATTCCAAGGTTGACTCCCAGATCCCAGGGTTACACAATGTCCAGGTCCCAGGGGTACACAATGTCCCAAGGGCTAGAATGTCCTTTCTTTAATCAGAACAAGGCAGGCAATCATGGTTCACAGAGCAGGATTAATGTTTCTTGTAACTATAACTGTTCCCAGGCACCCTGGAACTTGTCTTCACCCTTCTCCCTCTTCGCCCCCCACCACTGGATTACCATTTTCCTTTTACTTAGTGTAATTGCCTGTTTGGTGGAATATTCCTCAGAAGCTTTCTGAGAAAGGGGACATGAGAGGCTATTTTTTTTTTTCTTGAGAGAGTTTTTAAGACTGGTAGTTTGGTGGGACCAGAAATCTAGTGTGGAAATTATTTTCCTTTATGGAAAGATGTGAAAGGCGTTATGTCACGAGTCCTGCACTTTCAGTGTTGCTGTTGAGATGCCTTTCTGAAACTCAGTCCATCATGGACAGGCGTGTTGCTTTCTTTCAGGGTCTTCGCTTTATCCCAGGTCCTGGTATTCACAGCAAGGTCTTTGTGGAATGGAGAGCCTCTCTAGTCTCACAGCAAGATCTTTGTGGAATGGAGTCTTCAGTTCTGGAAAATAGCCTGGTGATGTCTTCCTCTCCTTCCTCGTCGCCTCCCTTTCTCTTCTGGAAAGCCAGAGTACACTGTTTGGTGGGCAGAAGGAAACCTCTCCGCATCCACTCAGAGTTACTGACTCGCAGGAGGAGGGCCATTTAATCCCATCCCCTGAGAACAGTGTGGCAGTTTACCCACTGACCTCCGTCTTTGGGGGCGCGGCACCGAGGGCAGTTTCCATGTCTGCTGCGTGGTTTGAAGTGATGAAAAGTTAAGGTTCCACCGAGATTTGAACTCGGATCGCTGGATTCAGAGTCCAGAGTGCTAACCATTACACCATGGAACCCCTTTTGGCAACGCTCCGCCGGCTACCCTAATAACTCATTTCTCCTAAAAAAAAGAAACAAACCCATACGATATAATTATAGAATATAATAGAAAAAGAAATACTTTGTTTTCTTTTCTTTTCTTTTTTTTTTTAGAAATACTAGTTTAAATTAAAGCTCTTCTTCTTCCTCTTAATTGATTTCTTTGTAATCTACAGGAGTATTTTTTAAAATTAGATCTAAGACGCTTGAAGTAAAATGCCCAACACAAAGGTGGAAGGTGGAGTTTCTCTGAATGTTTTCACCGACCTCCTTTCTCCGTTTCTTTCTCTGGCTATCAGGGCCAGGGCAGGGTCCTGATCCGAGAATACTGTTACTTCTAGCGATTTTGATTTCGCCTTCATTTTCAACCCACACAAGGACAAATTGGATTTTAATCTCCCCGTTCAAAAGGGAGATTTTACCCGAGCTAAATATTATTGACCATGTACCCTTAATGTATGTCTAGTAGTCCCCCAAGGCTGAATTGCTAAGAAATCCCTGAAACATTTTCAGTTATTCATCCTTTTGTTACATCTCCAACCAAGCAAAATAGCTGCTCAATGAATGTGGGTTGAAATGAGTGTATCTTTTGAAATGTCAGGAGGGAAGCAGAAAAATTTAAAGACTTTTGGCCAGGTGACAGTAAAGCCCCTTCCATTCTCTCTCTCTCTCTCTCTCTCTCTCTCTCTCTCTCTCTCTCTCTCTCTCTCTCTCTCTCTCTCTCTCTGTCTCTCTCTCTCTCTCTCCCCCACCCCTACCCCCTGCCCATCTTCACGAACCTCCTAGTTTAAAGGCGGTCTAAGCTGGATCCGGGGCAGGTCTCTCCTGCCTCCCCTAACCCCAACCAAAGTGGCGTGTATATTATTCCATGAGCCACATCCTTTTTTCTTAAAGAGAAAGACAAATGTTCACTGGTTTAAAACAATACCAGAACTTCAAAAGCCCATTCACTATTCAACTATTGGCTTTAAACTGCTCTCTGAGGAGAGGCCAGGTAGAACTGTTTTTCTGACCTTTGCACATTTATCTTCCTTCACCTGCCCCCAGGAAAGTGGGTAAAGACCAGGAAAATTGGGCAGATAGCCATGGGTTGGTTTGTTTATTTTTTGTCCTACATTTTTTTGGTCATCTCTTCGGGTGATACTGATTTTTGTGCATGTCTGTGTATTGGGATTAACAACTTTAACGGTGTAGAACATTGTAATATGTTCTATTTTTATTGAGATACAATTATATTGTATATATTGAGAAATGATCACTGTAATAAATCTGGTTAACATCCATCACCACAGTTACAATGTGTTTCTTGTGATGATAGTTTTAAGATTTCCTCTCTTAGCAACTTTGAAATACACAATACAGTATTTTAACTATAATCATCACAGTTACTTTCCAAGACTTTTTATCTTATAGCTGTGAGTTTGTTCCCTTTTAATGACCTGCACTCATTTCCCACCCCAACCTGGAGGCTTGTTGATTCTTGACTCTGGAGTCCATCAGGCTGCGCCTTCTTCTCATTGGAGTTACCTACGATTGGTTTACAAACGTTGCAAGGTAAATGCAAACAATTGACCGCACGGAGGAGATGAGCAGAGGACGAGAGGACTGGGTTCCACAATCCAGGGGAAGGCTCTCTGGTAATCCACAAAGGATGGTTCGCAGTCACTGGTAGCAGGGCAACCCAGAAAGATCAAGTCCACAGCCCAGAGCACATTTTTGGATGGGATGTCCTACAGAAGGGGCTTCAGAGTCCAGGTCCCTTCCTAAACTGAAGGTCTCGGCGGCGTCCTGGCTCCTCAGCTGTGTACCTCGCTCACTTCACAAATTAGAAAGCCACTCTTTCATGTGCATATTCACCGAAACTTCGCATAAATATGTATCTGTCTCTATGATGTGGGGAAGCAAGAGAAACAAGCAGATGAACGCGGAGAAACATCTCCAAAATGTTCAGTAACTGCCAGGTGCGGGCGGAGGGATAACAGCACCAAGGGCCGCCCACAGCAGGAAAGTCTGCTCACTGCACACTCCATTTCTCCTTAGCTGTATTTATCCGGTTTCAAAGCTTCATTTATAAATTGGTGAATTCACGTACTGTATTTGATTTATGAAACAAATACCCACTCATTGTAACAACTCAAACTGAAGTGTCTAAGGTAGAAGTTACAATCTTCCCTTTTTCTCTCCTCTGACACTGTCACCGCTGGGAGCAAAGTGTTTGCGATGACATTCTTTATTCTGGTGCCGGCCCATCTAAATGCCATTACAATCCAATCTCATTCTCTGCGGATGTGGTGTCGCCTCGGGGCCACGGTGCATCCAGGGTGGGTCTTCGCAAGGGGCACAGGCGGGCCCTTCCTCTCCATACTCGGTGCCTGACGGTAACTGCCGGGGAGGCTGGGCGGGGCGGGGGGTGGGAAAAGGGTGAGAAGGGAACGGTGCTTCCCAGCTGAGACCCGGGGTGGGAAGAAACCTCCACGGGCTGACAGAGGGAACCGAGAGAAGACGCGGAGGCGCGCGCGCGGAGGGCAGAGGCCTCTCTCGTCGGTGGAATGCGGCCGCTGAGCGCGTCCTTCAGGTTCACCGGTGGGAGCGCAGGCGCTGCAGGGCTGGACCCTGCGGTGAGGACTGCATGCCTGTGCTCCCGAGTGAGCTCCAGCGTACAGGAGGCGCTGGCTAAGTTTTGATAGCACGAAGATCTGTTTAAGTATTGGATGCTTTGAAAATACGATGATGGAGTAAATGTAACACACACACACACACACACACACACACACACACACGGATGCTCATAACGATTTGTTAACTAAAATAATTGAAGGCCTGTCCGGTGTCGGTGGCCGTTTGAAAAACAGTGAGTACGGTGTTACCTCTGACCTCTGGGAAGACAGACGATAGGAGTTAAGGAACCTACCGGAAGCGGGAGCTAGGAGCTGCCCATGTCGGGAGTAAAAAGGGGTGTCCACTGGGTCACTGTGGTATGCGGGGGAAAAAAACATGTGGCAGCAACGGAATTCAAACCCATGCCCCTAACGGGACTGGAGCCTTAATCCAGCACCTTAGACCGCTCGGCCACACTACCACCTGCCCAGGCTCTCTCACCTGCAAGCTCCCGGAAAGGAATGTCGCTTCTCCCGGGTCTTTCTCTTCCTCTCCAGCTGCCACCCGCTGTCCTGCAGCGCCGCCTGCCCTGCCAGACCTCGCTGCCTCCCCGATCCCAGGTGCGACCGGAACAGGGGCGCACAGGTGGTCAGAGAGGACGCTACTGCCGTGTGTACCACCAACATAGGAAAAGGGGTCCTGCCAACCGGGGGCGCTAAGGACGCGGAGGGGAACCTCAGGGCCCCAGAAGAGAGCCAGGTCCGCGCCTCTGGGGAGGTCGAGGAGAGCCCCTGGCTGCCCGCCGCCCCCGCCCGCCGCCCCCACCCGCCGCGGCCCGAAGCGCCTCCCAGAACCGCAGGGCAGGCAGCGCGGTCCTTCTAAGTCCGGCCTGACGGCGGGTCCGCAACCCGGCCCCTCGCAGAGCTACCTCCGCCCCCGGCCGCCCAGGGAGGCTCGCAGAGAGACGGGTCGACTCTCTTCTGTTCTGCACCGCTTTAGGTTGCTTTGGATACTGCATGTCAGTTGCACTTTATTTTCAAACACTGTGACCCAGGGATTTTGAACTGTTGTATCTTACAGTGCTGCTAGCAAAACTAGTCTGTGCAGTTGCCTCCTTAGCGCAGTAGGCAGCGCGTCAGTCTCATAATCTGAAGGTCCTGAGTTCGAACCTCAGAGGGGGCAGTCCTTTATCTTCATTTGGTTTTTTTCTTTCTTAAATCTTAACCTGAAAGACAATGAAGGGAGTTGACACAAATCTCTCTTCTTTCTCTACTTTTTTTTTTTCTGTAGAAAGTGTACGCCATCACCTTAAAAAATCCACTGAAGCCAAACTAATTTGCTGTTTAACCCAATCATGAAATATTTCGTTATAAAATAGTGATTTTCATTAAGAATTAAATACTCCAGAATTCTTCCACTCCTTAAATACCATTTGTATCTAGAGCTAGAAGACTTTTCATATGTCTTTGGAATATGCTTGACAAAATTTTTTTTTGTTACAAAAAACATCAGCGTTAAGAAATGCACTGGTTGAGAGGGAGAATGGGGAAGTGGGAAGTGTACAATGATGTTCAAGAATTTTTATTAATTCCTGGTTGTTTATATTTTGCCATTATTCTGCAATTGCTTGCCACTCGATCACTAATGACATCTAACGTGAAAAAGAAAAAGTGTCATTGGACCTCTTTTCGCTTCCAGTGTTATTGACTAGATCTCTAAGTCATCCAACTCTGCAGAACAGGGCGGTGTAAAAAGAAAAACAAGAAGTAAAGAAATGAGAAGACATATTTTGAGTCAAGATAAGTACCTAACTCAAAAATGAACAAGATTAATATTTAATATCCTGCTCTTTTTCTAAAAATATGTTTTTATTAATTTCAGAGAAGAGAAAGAGAGAGAGAAAAACATCAATGATAAGAGAATCATTGATTGGCTGCCTCTGCAGGCCCCCTACTGGGGCTTGTGCACTGACCAGGAATCCACCCGTGACCTCCTGATTCATAGGTCGATGCTAATATCCTGCTCTTAACATCTTTATTTATTACGTGGGAAGCAGTCAAAAGATATTTACCATGTATTGTTCAAAGTGTGTCCCTCCCTATTAATCTATTCTCTCTCCTCTTCAAACCCATATTTACTGACTCTTATCAGCATGCTCAGGCTGGACATATGCAAATCACCCTTCCCAAATCTTTGCCAATTGGTTTTTTTCTTAAGTTCTCTTAAAAGAGGAGCTAGAAGGAGACTGGAATGCAGGAGGGCTACTTTTATTTTATTTTGATTATTTCTGTCCATGTCCCGCTAACAATGGAAGTTAATTCCAAGCTCTGCTCTCTGTGAGCCCCCAGTTGGAAGTTCCAATTCTTCCCTTTTGTTCCCAGCCCTAGACACTTCCTGTGCTATTGCCTCGGGGTTACCAGTGTCCCCACTTGAAAACCTGGTGTTGCTTCTTAACTAGACCTGGGCTGAGACACGGGCTGGGTGCACATGGCAGGAAATGTGCCTGCTCTCATGGAGTTCGCTATTATTTTAGTGGGAAGTGGCAAACAAATCTTTACTCAATATGAAAGCTGACACTTCTTGATTTGTTCCCATCCTCTGAGCTGCTTCCTGCAGGCTGCCCTCCACTCCCCTTTGTCCTCCTTTTCCCCTCACTGCCCCTTTCATCCCCCATCATCCCACAGCTGCATGTGGAAAATAACATGCTTTCAGAAAAGAAGCTATAAAACATGGAGATTCATTTTGTTGAGAACATAAGAAAAATAGACTATGTTTTGTGGATAAGAAAAGATATGTGCCAATTATTATTTATGTATTTATTTTTGTTGTAAAGGAAGAAAAAAGAAAGTAATTTTTCCTAAATAAAATGGTTGTTTTCAAAATAAGAAGGCAAATCATAGGACAAAAACTGGAATGTATACGTAAGTTGCAGAAGGTTTGTGGAAGAGGGATATTAAGAAAATAATCCTATATAATAAAAAGGGAATACGCAAATTGACCATCACTCTGCCACATAGATGGATGCACCCACAGCTGAGGCCAAGTTCCCATAAGAAGCCTTATTGAGCAATCAGTAGGGACCTGGGAGTATGCTCTCCCCCACTGCCATGGGGCTTGACAGGGCACCTCAGGACAACCCCCTACCCTGGCGCCTGGCCAGGGGACCTAAGGCCATGCCCCTGACCTGGCGGGGCTTGACAGGGGACTTCAGGCCAAGCCCCTGACCCAGAAGGGCTTGATGGGGGACCACAAGGTGCGCCCCCTGCCCCAGTGCTGGGTTGGGGGACCTCAGGTTATGCCCCCTGCCCAGCAGGGATTGGTGGGAGACCTTGGACTGTGCCCCCCTTCTGGTGCCAAACCTGGGGACCTGAGACTGTGTCCCTCTGCCTGGTGGGGCTTGATAGGGGACTTCAGGCCATGTCCCGCACCTGGTGGAGCTCAACAAAGGGACCTCAGGCCATGTCCCCTGTCCTGGCACCGGGCCAGGGGCTTGACAAGAGTGAGACTAACCTGGTCTAGATCTAGCCCAATGGGGGGGGGGGGGCGGGTGGCCCAGTGTGGGTCTTGTGTGATTTTGAGACACATGTGGGTTGGGTGGGGACTTGACTCTGGGTCTCGTGGTGTGCCCCAGACTCTAACAGGAGGAAGGTTTTCATATACATTTTACTAATTTTCTTTTAAATTTTTTTTATTGATGTCAGAGACAAAGGAAAAGGGACAGAGAGATAGAAACATCAATGATGAGAGAGAATCATTGATAGGCTGCCTCCTGCACACCCCCTACTGAGGATCAAGTCCACAACTCGGGCATGTGCCCTTGGCCAGAACTGAACCTGGGACCTTTCAGTCTGCAGGCTGACACTCTATCCACTAAGCCAAACCAGCTAGAGCTACTAATTTTCTTTCATCTCTGATACTTCTATTTTAGAGAAAGGGAAAATAGCAATATTAAAATATTTCCTCTAATTAATCCCCTTTTAATGTGCATGAATTTCATGCACCAGGCCACTAGTCTTATATAAAGGCAAGCTAACATTGGAATGAATAACTAAGTCAATTACATTATTTATATGTATGTATGTATGTATGTATGTATATAAACTCTCATCAAATCTTTAACCATGACCATTTTTAAGTCTTTTATTATTTACAAACAATTACTATTTTACTCTGATGCTTTGAGAAAAAATCATTTTTAGAAGTGTTTCATCTTCAAAGATTTAAAAAAACTTGAAAATACTCTAAAATGCAGGTTTTTTATAAATTTAAAAACATAACATTGAATTGGCTAATGATCTACAGACTCCAAGGAAAACCTGGATTCATAAAACTGCTAACAAAAAGATCAAGATCAATAAGTAGTAATCATATGGGACTAAATGAACTGGTTAGAATTATAATATTTGTAACTTCTTATGTAAAATATTACTGTTTTTTTATCTTTGTTTCCAAGATATAATAGTTTTCTCCTAAGCTATTGATGACCTACAGCAATTTAGTAAATTATACCTTTGTAAGCAAAACTGAAACACTGATCTTTTCTTTCCTACCAGATCCCTTCAAAATTTCAGATACTCTTAACTAATCCATTTGTGACCAAATTTAAAGGTGATGATGCTTTCACTCATGTTTCACAATTTTAAAACAAGCTCTTGCACCTAAACTGAACTGATCCCACAACAGAAGATTTGAAAGAAAAAAATAACCAGGAAGTGACAACATCCATATGGACACTAACCCGGATTCTGGATAAGCCTGTGTGATCTAAACCTTCACTCCTCCTCCCCACTTCAGCTCCTCCCTGTCTCACAAACACTACAAAGGACAAGCACTGAGTATGATCGTTATTGTTTCCCTTTCCCTTTAATCCTATCTGGGAAGATAACAGCATTAGGCATGGTCTTTGAACCTACTTTGCAGGTCAAAAACATGCAACTGATTACACGTATACTGAAGGATGTTCAATGCCTGGCCATGTCCACCCCAGTGAAGATACCAGATTTGGAAGAATACTTTTTCCTTAGGCAAGCAATCACCAATCAGGAAAAATCTTTAAATTTCTTTGCATGAATTATTTTAGACAACAGAATTGCTCCTGACCATATACTAGCTGAGCAAAGAGGGGTTTGCTCTGTTGTTAATGCCTCTTATTGTACTCTGATAAAGTAAAGATGAACCTAGACTAAATCTGAACATAAACCACAAGTCCAATGTCCACTGGCACCTTTTTAATATCTTCAGCTGACTGCCCTCATGTATTGCCTCCTGGTTCAAATCTATTCTTACAATTGGACTTGGCATTTTGTTTGTTATTATAAATATTTTGTTGTTATAAATAACTGCTTTGTTATAAATAATTGTTTTGCATAGCTTGATATTATGAAGACACCACCCAGATAATATTTGCTCAACTTTTTAAGATGATCATTTAAAGCCTACAAAACTTAATATGACAAAGTACAGAAGGTATTTGCCCTTAAAGAAAAATGATGGTAAAGCTTTCCCCTGTGCTGACACTCATGCTGCTTAGATGTGACCTAAGGCTCTTACTCAGAACCTGACAGACCCCAACCTTGAAGGAGTTGCCTGACAATGGAGAATCAATGACACTTTTACCAATGGATCAGTGCTTCTTTCAAAGGAAGATCTTGATCAAAAGAGGCAAATGTAAACAATAATATAAACAGAGCCACTTTGAAATGAGCTGGAGTTGCCATCCCAGAGGAACTGCCCTACACATCTTATGCCTCAGATGTTTGGGATGTTGAAATAGGGAAAAATGATAGTTTTGGACTGGGTCTAAGGCAACATTGCGCCCCAAAGAACCATTTACAAGGATAATAAAAAGGCAGTTATTACAGGTAGTCATAATACACTACAAATGAAAAACATTGCTTAGGAAGGTGGGGGAGGTGGATGTAAAGATTAACCAAAGAATATATATGCATATATGCACAACCCATGGACACAGACAATAGTGTGGTAAAGGCCTGGGGGGCAGAGGAGCAGGTGGAGGAAGTTATAAGGGAAGCAAAGGAGACATCTATAATACACTTTTAACAATACAGATGAATAAAAAGTAAAATAAAATAAAAACACTAGAATTAGCATCTCTATATTATCTTATCTGAACCAATAGAAATGCCTTTCTTCTACTTATATAACTATTCTCCTTTTCTTGCTCACCAATACCCCTTGACTTCGTGTTCTAATTGGAAACTATTTGGTCTTCGGCCTAAATCTGTGCTTCTTGAATAAGTATTTTTTTAAATATTAAATAAATGTTTTGTTGCCTCTCATTTTAAAAGGCCTTTTATTTTATGTTAAAGCTCATACACGCATGTTCATAGCAGCTGTATTAGCAGAAACAAGAAACTGGAAACACCCTGACAAAAAGACATCCACTGAGAAGGGCTCCAGGTGGCTAAAGGAGCTCCAATTTAAAAGCAGAGCCCAGCAGCCATTTCTGCAAGGCAGCGTCTCAGAAAAACTGTACTTCACAGAAGCCTCCAGCTGAACTGCTGCTTGCACTGTGACCTGCCATTTGAGCCAGTCCTTATAAAGAAGTTCCTGAGCCGAAACCGGTTTGGCTCAGTGTATAGAGCATCGGCCTGCAGACTGAAGGGTCCCAGGTTCGATTCCGGTCAAGGACATGTACCTTGTTTGCAGGCACATCCCCAGTAGGAGGTGTGCAGGAGGCAGCTGATCGATGTTTCTAACTTTCTATCCCTCTCCCTTCCTCTCTGTAAAAATCAATTAAATATATTAAATTTTAAAAAAAGAAGTTCCTGGTATCCTATTTCAACTAATAGGACCGAAGCCTTCCCCATCCAATCAGAGCTGTGCAGCTCTGGCTAAAGTGGCTCTATTCTGACCAATCAGGACAGTACTTTATGAATCAATCAAACTGGGAGGATTTGGAGTCCTCATTTGCATGAAAGGATGGACCAACCAGGGAATGGGCAGGTGCTTCTATCTCTACTAAAAGCCTGGTGCATGGATTTGTGCATGGGTGGGGGTCCCTTGGCCTGGCCTGCACCCTCTTGCAATTCAGGACCCCTCAAAGGATGTCAGAGAGCCAGTTTTGGCCCAATCCCCACAGGTTAGGCCCAGGGACCCCACCATTGGGGCCAAGGAGGGCTTCAGCGCATGTCCGGCCCATCTTACACAGTCCTGATTGGCTAGACTCCAGTAGCACGCTAATCTACTAGTTGGAGTGTCTGTCCCCTGCATATCATAGTGACTGGTTGAATGGTTGAACAGTTAGACACTTAACATATTAAGCTTTTATTATATAGGATAAGCAAGCTCCCCCTATGGTTTAGTGCATTTTCTCTTTCTATGGAGACAGAAAACTTGGATTTCCTGGCTGTGCTGAGACACTGAGATGCCTCCCTTGAGCAGCGCAGAGCTGTCTAGCTAGAGAAGGACCGGGTTCCAGGACTGCCTGGCTCTAGGGCTGCCTCAATGCCATGCTGTTTCTACAGCCCTGATGTATTACCATTGACTTGTTTTATACTAAAGTTTCCATCTTCACCACACCCCAAATTGGGGATTTTTGTTGGCATTGAATTGGCACCAAGCATCAGTGGACAAACCCAAACATCCTTTATTGGGGGAAGGTTTGAACAAACTCTGGCAAATTCATACCATAGACCAGTACACAGCAATAAAGAGAAATGGAGCATTGACCCTGAGTAACTCAACAACCAGAGTGTTTCACCAGAAAATTGCTATGAGTGCAAAAGCCTATTCCAATAGGTTATATATATTGTGTGGTCTTATTTATATAACACTAGAGGTCCGGGGAACCAAATCAGTGAACTTGGGGGTGGGGGGGAGGGGGGAGGAGGTTTCCTCAGCCTGGTCTGCACCCTCTCTCAGTCTAGGAGCCCTTGGGGGATGTCCACCAGCTGACTTAGACCCGCTCCTTGGAGGGAGCGAACCTAAGTCAGCAGTTGGACATCCTTAGCACTACCACGGAGGCGGGAGAGGCTCCATCACCGCCATTGCACTCCCCAGCCATGAGCCCACCTTCTGTTCTGAGTGTCTGTCCCCTGGTGATCAGTGCATGTCATAGCAACTGGTCATTCTTCAGTGTGGTAGATTTGCATATT
Organism: Lasiurus borealis; assembly: GCA_004026805.1. Lineage (NCBI taxonomy): Eukaryota > Metazoa > Chordata > Mammalia > Chiroptera > Vespertilionidae > Lasiurus > Lasiurus borealis. The sequence continues at coordinate 7,246 of PVJN01020810.1, read as the reverse complement.
AGCCTTTTATTATATAAGATTCTTGAAATTACAAAGCCATAGAAATGGAAAGGTTAGTGTTTGTCAGATTGGAGGGGCAGGGGCAGAAGGAAAGTGGGGTGGCTATAAAAGGGCAACATGAGAGATCTTAAGGATGATGAATTGTTGTATATTTTGACTCACATTAACATCCCTATCCTGGTAGTGATGTTACTAAATGTGTTGAGCCATGGGAGATTTGGTTGGAAAGTTTGTAAGGAGAAAATTCTGAAAAGGGAGGCTGGCTGAAGGTGGCCTGGTCCTGTGTCTCAGAATTCCAACTTAGGGAAGTTGGCTGAAGGAAGCACCTCTAATTGTTCCTTGACCTTTCCAAGCAAGTCTGTGCATGTGCAGACCCTTGGTTGTTTACCAGAATCTTTATACTTAATCTTAGGTGTCCTTGCTAAAGGACACTGCAGACACACGTGTCCCTCCAAAATTACTTACCCTACTGATTGTATCTAAAAGATAAATTTTATCTCAAACTGCTGTTACAATAAAAGCCTGAAGAGGCAGGCAAATGAGGCTGTCTGGTTCCTTTAGCCAGGCAGTTCCTTAGCCCTTTCTTTCACAGCAAATGTGTGTCAGAGTTATCATTCATCTATTGTTCAGAGTCTGCTGGTCAGCCTCAACAACTAAACTCATGGGATTTACCACTTGGGGATACTCTGTTCAAGAAAGAGATGTGATTGTCATTGGGTAGTTTAATTTACTTGCAGCAAATAAGAGACAGGAGATTTACATCCAAAGCTGTCTCTCCAAGATATTGACCAGTGGTACATAAGGGATTAATATTCAAAATTTTTAAAGAATGCATACTACTCAACACCAAAAAAACAAACAATCCATTTCTTAAAAAATGGACAGTCGACCTGAATACATACTTCTGCAAAGAGGAAATACAGATGGCCAATAGACACATGAAAAGATGCTCTAAATAATTAATCATCTGAGATGCAAATTAAAACAACAATGAGATATTATTTCACACCTATCAGAATGGCTACTAGTAATAAATCAACAAATAACAAGTGCTGGCAGGGATGTGGAGAACAGGGAACTCTAATAATACTGCTGGTGGGAATTGAGGACAAAACTAACCTAACAAGCTCAGGGACGGCCTGCATGGCAGTCTTACAAACTCAAGAGACCTAAAGTAACCACAAAGGATGGTCTGAAATTAAACTTTAACTAAAAGCAGTTGTGGTGGGTAGTCACCTCCTAGGTGGGTATCTTCTCTGACAAGGTCAACCTTTACCTTAATTGAGCTTATTGTCTTTCTGCATCTACGATAACATACTCTGTTTCCCGGAAAGTAAGACATCCCCCGAAAATAAGACCTACTTTCAGTTTTGCCTCTCCCTGTAATAATATAAGGCATCCCCCTGAAAATAAGACTTCCCCGAACATAAGGCCTCCCCGGAATATAAGGGCCTTGAAACTACCATAAGGCATCTGACTACTGATTTAAAGAGACCTTGCACTGCCTGAACAGCTCCGGCTTGGAGTGAGCTGGTTTGTGATGACAAATACTACCATTCCATATACAGGTAATAAATTTCCTTTTTTTTTTTTTTTGTTCAACAATAAATGTGCACCGTATTCTTCTTGATGGAAAAATAAGATATCCCCTGAAAATAAGACCTAGTGCATCTTTGGGAACAAAAATTAATATAAGACACTGTCTTATTTTCGGGGAAACAGGGTATCACTGAAATGTCAGAGTAACATGTAACTTCCCTTTTCCCCACAAACAAATGCCCTGGGCACCAGGACAGATACCACAAAGTCCTTCATTGTTATTGTTATCATGTTAATGGTTTTAAAAAAATAAATCTTTATTATTCAGATAATAAATTGTTCCTCTTCCCTCCCCCCCATACCTCCCCCATAGTACACCCAATTCCCACGCCACCCACTGCTCTTACCGCCCCCCTCCCATATCCATAGGTATACAATTTTTGTCCAGTCTCTTCCCACAACTCCATACCCCTTTCCCCTGATAATTGTCAGTCCACTCCCTTTCTATGCCCCCTGATTCTATTATATTCACCAGTTTATTCTGTTCATCAGATTTTTAATTCTTTTTAGAATCACTTCTTGATAGATATGTATTTGTTGTTCATAATCTTTATCTTTACCTTTTTCTTCTTTTTCCTCTTCTTAAAGAATACCTTTCAGCATTTTATATAATACTAGTTTGGTGGTGATCAACTCCTTTAGCTTTTTCTTATCTGTGAAGCTCTTTACCTGACCTTCAATTCTGAATCACAGCTTTGCTGGTAGAGTAATCTTGGTTGTAGGTTCTTGCTATTCATCACTTTGAATATTTCTTGCCACTCCCATCTGGCCTGCATAGTTTCTGTTGAGAAATCATCTAATAGTCGTATGGGTGCTCCCTTGTAGGTAACTAACTTTTTTTCTTGCTGCTTTTAATATTCTCTTTGTCTTTTGCTCTCGGCATTTTAATCATGATGTGTCTTGGTGTGGTCCTCTTTACTTTCTTTTGTTTGGAGTTCTCTGCACTTCCTGGACTTGTAAGTCTATTTCTTTCACCAGGTGGGAGAAATTTTCAGTCATTATTTCTTCAAATAGGTTTTCAGTATCTTGCTCTCTCTCTTCTTCTGGTACCCCCATAATTCGGATATTGGTATGCTTGAAGTTGTCCAAGAGGCTTCTTACACACTCTTCAAATTTTTGGATTCTTTTTTTCTTTTTCTTTTTCTGGTTGGATGTTTTTTGCTTCTTTCAAATCTTTTACTTGATTCTTGCAACCCTCTAGCCTGCTGTTGGAGATATATATATATATATATATATATATATATATATATATATATATATTTAGTCTATGTATGTTTAATTTCTAGTTGTTCCTTTTTCATATACTCAAGGGTCTCACTAAATTTCTTGGCCTTTTCTAGAAAATTCTTGAAAAATCTTATAATCATGGTTTTGAACTCTATATACAGTTGTTTGCATTCCTCCATTTCTTTCATTTGTGGTCTTTTTTTTTTTGTCTCCACATTTTGGCTGCTTTTCTGAGTTGATAGAGTGGCTTTGTATGCTAGGTGTCCTATAGAGCCCAGTGCTTCAGCCTCCCCAGTTACCTAAGGAGTATACTCTTGGTGAACCCCTTTGTGGGTTGTATGTACAGTCTTGTTGTAGTTAAGCCTTGATTGTTGGTACCACTGGGAGGAATTGAGTTCCTGGACAATTGGCTGTAAGGATCAGCTATGTCTATGTTGGGAGAACTTCTGTGCTAGAGACACTCATATAAGGCAAGACTTGCTTCAGGTGGGCTTTGGTGCTCACTCAGTCTGCCCCTGAGTGTGTCCCTTATGGATCTGAGGAGTTGTAATCTCTGACCCCTGGCACCCTAGCTCTTGGATCTCCAAGGAGGTGCTAATTTAGCCTCTGTCCGAGGCCACCCAACAGGAACTACAAAGAGGTCTGCAGATTCCTCTTCTTTATTTGTGTTTTGGAGGTGCCCAGATGAGGCCCAGCTGTGAAGCAATGCAAGCTGTTGCGGGACCTTGGGCCTTCTTTTGGATATTCTGGGTCTCTTTCACTCAGGTGCAGTTTGTTAAGTAAGTTTAGATTTTAAAGGACCAGGCCATTCATTGTGCACAATTTGGACAGAGCATACAGCAATGGCTTCCCATCAGCCCTGCCCTAAAAGGCCCCCAGGTCTCAGTGTCCCTTGGTAATCACTGTAAATACCTCTGAAAGAAAGCCGCCCTCGAGTTCTACCTGCTGTCAGACAGTCCAGTTTCTCCTCGTATGAGTCTGGGTCCCCAGACTCTCACCCGGACCTGGAGTTCAGAGCACTTGGGAGCTTTTGTTCCCTCCCACTTGAAAAAGACAGCCACATACTCAGTTGCCAGCCTTCATCATGGTGCGTGCGCACGTCTCTTTACTTCTGCTTTTACTTCCACAGCTTTTCTGAGTCTCAGTATGCTTTTCTCTTTCCTTCTAGTTGTAGAATTTCCACTTAGTTAGCCTTTCTGTGGTTCTAGATGATGTCCGTTTGGTCTTTTAATTGTAGTTTTGAAGTTGTGTGAGGCAGCAATTTCAGGTGTTTACCTATACCGCTATCTTGGTTTCTCCATCATGTTAATTGTTGATAGTTAACTATCCTGTATCCACCAAAGTATGTGTCTATCATTTTGCTCTTTATCCAATCCCAGAGTTTTCCCCATTTTGCTTTCTCCTACCTCCCTCATCTATCACCAGTGGATTTCCTGTCACCTGTATACATTTCCTCCTTTGATTGTAATGTGTAAAACAAGGTGAAAAACCCACCATTCTCTGGAGCATTATCTCAATCCATTAAGATTATGCTTCCTGGCAATTGTGGACAGTTTGGCTCAAATAAATTCACAAAATTTTTTTACAGATTTGGAAGTTTTTACATTGACAGAATGAAGACTGGTGCAGCCTCTGTGGTCTTAAAAAAATAAATATAGAACTGCTATTTGACCAGTGATCCCATTTCTAGAAATATACCCTAATATGGATGAAAGGGTCCACATGCTGACCTGATGAGCTCAGCGGAGGCCTGCATGGCAGTTTTGCAAACTCAGAGACCTAAACTCAACACAAAGGTGAGGCAATGAGCATAATAACATTCATCTTGGGTAAAAACTGCTGTTTGAATTTAAACCCTGCTATTCTAGCTTCTGTAATCATTTGCTTGCTTAATAATAGGGAAGTTATTTTGATCTCCTGGAGACTCATATAAATCACCCCATTCTGTTGTAGACCCCATTGTGGTTTTACAAAAGACATTCTTCTGTACCTGAGAACCAGACCCACAAAAATTGCTTCCATCGCTTTTCCATTGACTCAGTGGCTCTGGGAATATTTTCCCTTGACTCAATGACTCCAAGAACTAATACTATAATTAATCTTTAGAGATAACTAACTTGCTTAATTTAGCCTCTGTACAAACTGCTTTTGCAAAATAGCTCCTCATTCCAACCTTAAGGATGTGATTACTGCCTTTGTGAGTTTTGCCTTTATAAACCTAATGCTATTGCCATTCAGGACTGTGAGATTTGGAGATCTAATGCGGGCTCATAGCCCCTGGCTTTTGAATAAAGACTCCTTAATTTGACTTCTTCTTTTTTTTTTAATTAAATCTTTACTGTTCAGGTTATTACATTTGTTTCTCTTTTTTTCCCTCCATAGCGCCCCTCAACCTGGCTCCCACCCTACCCCCTCTACCCACATTGACCTCATCCATAGGTGTATGATTTTTGTCCAGTCTCTCCCTGCACCCCCTTCAACCATGACACCCTGAGAATTGTCAGTCCACTCCCTTTTTATGCCCCTGATTCTATTATATTCACCAGTTTATTCTGTTCATCAGATTTTTAATTCATTTAATTTTTATATTCACTTGTTGATGGATATGTATTTGTTGTTCATAATCTTTATCTTTACCATTTTCTTCTTCCTCTTCTTAAAGAGTACCTTTCAGCATTTCATATAATAATGGTTTGGTGTTGATGAACTCCTTTAGCTTTTGCTTATCTGTGAAGCTCTTTATCTGACCTTCAATTCTGAATGATAGCTTTGCTGGGTAGAGTATTCTTGGTTGTAGGTTCTTGCTATTCATCACTTTGAATTTTCTTGCCACTCCCATCTGGCCTGCATAGTTTCTGTTGAGAAATCAGCTGACAGTCCTATGGGTGCTCTCTTGTAGGTTATTAACTGTTTTTCTCTTGCTGCTTTTAATATTCTCTCTTTGTCTTTTGCTCTTGGTATTTTAATTGTGATGTGTCTTAGTGTGGTCCTCTTTGGATTCCTTTTATTTGGGGTTCTGTGTGCTTCCTGGACTTATAAGTCTATTTCTTTCACCAGGTGGGGGAAATTTTCAGTCATTATTTCTTCAAATAGGTTTTCAATATCTTGCTCTCTCTCTTCTTCTGACACCCCCATAATTCTGATGTTGGTACACTTGAAGTTGTCCCAGAGGCTCCTTACACTATATTCACATGTTTGGATTAATTTTTCTTCTTGCTTTTCCAGTTGAGTGTTTTAAAATTTTTGACTTGGAGAATCCAAGATGGTGGCATAGGTAAACGCCTACACTGCTGCCTTGCACAACAATTTCAAAACTACAACTAAAAAACAGAACGGACGTCATCCAGAACCATAGGAAAGCTGGCTCAGTGGAAATTCTACAACTAGAAGGAAAGAGAGGGGCTCACAGAGACCCAGAGGAGCTGCAAAAAGCTGAGGTACGGAGACGCGTGCGCTGAGAGAGCGGATGCCCGAGTACCTGGCTGGCTTTCTCTGGCAGGAGGGAAACAGAGACTCCCAATGGCATTGAACCCCTTATCCTACAACACTAAACCCCAGATCCAGCCGAAACTCATACGGAGGGAGTTTGGACTGTGAAAAGGGAGAAGTGCACGGAAATTTAGGGGAGTCGCAAAAGATAGGAGGTTTGGTCGCGCACACACACGGCTCTGCGTGGAGGACAGATTGCTGATTGTGCCGCTGGCTTTCGGGACTGGGCGGGAGACAGACCCTCCCAACTGTGCCACTTCTGAGTCCACTGGGCCCCTGTTTCGGGCGAAACACTGGAGACCTAGACTCGTGTGGTCCTGGCCAGCAGGGGAGCTGGAAAGGCAGCGGTCTAGAGACACCCTGGGTGCGCGCACGCACAAGGACATCTCCAGCAATTACCCAGTCATGTGAGACTCGGGGGCCATGGAGGGCGGGGCCGACTGGAAGGCAAAGCGGTCCCTTAAGCCCTGAGACTCCACCCATCCCAAGCTCAACAGAGGCTTCTGTGGTTTTGCAACTAAAAAAGTTTCCCCGACATAGTGAAAATGCCAAGACAAGGGAAGGGATCACAAACAAAAGCAATGGAGGAAAAGAAACGACTGGATATAGAGTTCAAAACCATGCTTATAAGATTTTGCAAGAATATGCTAGAAAAGATGGATGTTTATCAAGTCCCAAGAAGAGATGCAAAAGGACCAACTAGAGATGCTAGAGATGATGCATAAATTTTGGGAGTCCCAAGAGGAGATGAAAAAGGACCAACTAGAGACACTGACTGAAATAAAAAATATTATACAGAGTCCTAACAGCAGACTAGAGAAAGGCAAGAATCAAGTCAAAAATTTGAAATATAAAGAAACAGAAAACACTCGACTGGAAAAGCAAGAAGAGAAAAGAATCCAAAAATGTGAATATAATGTAAGGAGACTCT
>PVJN01020809.1:0-35518 GCA_004026805.1 Lasiurus borealis | reverse complement strand
AAGGGAGTCTGAAACCCCAGCAGGGCGCTGGGCCGCAGTCAGTCCCCGCCGGGGGAGGTGCCTGCTTACCTGGGGCAGGGGCAGTTCACCCACTCTGACGCCGTGGCCAGCGGGGAGCCTCCCTTGCCAGTGAAAGAGGTGATGCTGGGCAAGGTCACCGGCAGGTCCTCCAGCGGCACGGGCACCGGGCCACAGGCCGGGCAGTGGATCATGGGGATCGGGGTGCCCCAGTAGCGCTGCCTGGAGATCAGCCAGTCCTTCAGTTTACCGCTCGTCACGTCTCCACCCACTCCCTGCCTCCGGGCTTTCTGAGTCAGGGCGAGAAACGCATCCTGCCGGCTCAGACCTGTGAACTGAGAGGGAGAGAAGGGGTCCGTCCGTTCCTTCCTGCCCAAGAACGAGCATCGTGCCCGACTGGCATGGCTCAGTGGCTGAGTGTCGAGCTATGAACCAGGAGGTCATGGTTCGAATGCCTGGTCAGAGCACATGTCCAGGTCAGGGGCTCAATCCCCAGTGTGGGGCGTGTAGGAGGCAGCCGATTAGTGGTTCTCTCTCATCACGGATGTTTCTATCTCTCTCTCCCTCTCCCTTCCTCTCTGAAATGAAGAAAAAAAACCGCCCTGTGCCACCACCGCCCTGTGCCACCACCAGGACTGCTGGGTTTCTCTGGGTTCTGTGCACTTTGACCTTTGTGATTCCAGGTGCCTTTGCCCTTGTGAGCCCCTTCCTCCCGAATATTATACCAAAAAATTATAACCAATGAAGGCATAAATAAGTGGAACAACAAACGGATGTTTCTCTCTCTCTTCTCCTTTCTCTCTCTCTCTCTCTCAAAACAAACAAAAAGGGAAAGTCTATCTTCACACATCACTGTTTTTACATCCCAGAGGCTCAGGAGCAAAAGCAATTTCCTGGAAGAGGTCATTTTTTTTCACGCAGACGAGTCCCGACAGGAAGCCTCGTTACTGTGATCACCACACTGTTCTAGAACTGGGTTTGACTTGGATACACCTCTAGAGCTTGAAAAAGAAGATCCTTCTGTTTTCACAGCTTAAGGAAGGAGGCTGCGGGACTGCCGGTGTGGGGATGAGCGAAGTGGCAGGCTGTGCTTTGCACCAAAGGCCAATGTCCCCTCAGACGCACGGCAAGGTCACGCTTTAGAAGTCAGTTCTCAGGCCCAGGCCACGGGCACCCACCTCAGCGGAGCGGCTCAGCCTCTCCGTGCCGTCGGGCAACGTCTCGATGACCGCGGAGTAGGACAGGCCCAGGGCCCGGGCCGTGGCGGCGTCCTCGGGGCTGGTGCAGGGGATTCCTGGGGAGGGGGAGGAAGGACACACAGCGTCTCCTTTGCGAAGGCCCAAACCGCAGAACGATCGGCAGCACCGGCCCTGAGCGCCGGCTTCCTCAGGGAGACGCTGCCCTTTTTGGGTGCAGAAGCTACGGAAGCTCCCCGCGCTCGCTGGAGAAAGGGGCACCGTCTCGGAGAAACGCAGCACCTACCAACCAGGTCACCACCCACCACCTCACCACCAGGTCTTCTTCCTTCGCTCACTTTCCTTTCAGAAACAGTTGTGATTCTAAAATATACAACCGGGGCCTGGCCAGCGTGGCTCCGGGGTTGAGCATCGAACTATGAACCAGGAGGTCACGGTGTGATTCCCGGTCAGGGCACATGCTCGGGTGGCGGGCTCCATCCCCATTAAGGGGTGTGCAGGAGGCAGCCGGTGGGTGATTCCCTCATCACTGATGTTTCTACCTCTCACCCCCTCTCCCTTCCTCTGTCTGAAGTAAATAAAAAATATACTTTAAAAATATACAACGTGGAGTGCTTTTTGCTACTGAAACAGTAGTCACAAGTCTCAGGTGTGTGTGTGGGGGGGAGTCTCTTCTCTGAACCCTCTCGGTGACAGAGGACAGTGTGCTCTCGGAGAGGCAGGCTGACCCCAGCTTTACCCAGCACCTGGAGAAATCCACGCAGCCGGGAGCCGGGAGCTGGAGCTGTTTTTTCAGACTCGCTCCCTTCCCAGAGGCCAGAGCACATTGTGAATAGACATTTATTTTTCAACCCCCCCCCCCATGAGGAGATGGAGTCAGCACGGGTTAACCACCCCTCCAGAGGGCCACGGCCTGCTGTTTGGGAGTCAGCGGTTCATAAAAGCAGGCATTGCAGTTGGCTGTGTGGAGGGCCGGCGGGAGAGCATCCCTGGCCTCTGCCAGCAGCACTGCCCCGGGTATGACACACAGAAATGTCCCTCCAATTGCCAGGTGTCCCCGGGCTGAGAACTCCTGCTGCAGGGACGTCACCGCTGCCGACATCCTCTCGGGCGCAACACATCTCGTGGCAAATGGGACAAAACTACGGGAAACAGACCCAACACTCGGGTCGGAGCTCCAGAAGGGCCTCTCCGGAGCCCTGGCCTGAAAGGGTGGATTCACATTCAGGGGGGCTGGCTCGCAAGCTCCTTGGCGAGATGGGGGCGCCGTGGCTCCTGTGCCAGAGGAGGGTGCTGGCAGAAAGCACCTCCTAAAGCAAATAGACGTTCCCGCTGGACCCGAAAGCTGCTGACGGGTGAGGATGCAAAATGGAGGGCTCGTGTTCAAGAAGGTAAGACTCATTATCCCTCGTGTACAGTCTGCAGCGGCTGGAGCCAAGCTCTCAGGCAGGTGCCGCCCCCAGGGACTGTATCTGAGCACATGAGGAACGCGCGGGGGTGGGGGGGTGGTGGTGGTGGTGCATGGCGCTGGCCATGGTGCTGACCACATGGGCGCAGGACGTGACACTGTTTGTGAGATGCAGGGGAGACGGCAAAATGACCGCCTTACCTCCAGCTGGATTTGTGTCTCGGTTCTTGGAGGGCAAGAGGCAGTAACTCAGAAAATGTTAGTTATGTAACTGGGAAATCGAGACAACACGGGAGAAATGATTTTCCCAAGCACACCTACTAAAGCAGCTGTTTTTTCTCTCAGACACTCAGTTTATGTCGGTACTTGACTTAAAATACAAAAGAGAAGGAAAAAAAAGCCACGCCAGCAAGCGCTGCCGTTATTGTTTATCGCGGCCAGTGGTCTTAATGAATTTTACTAATGATAAGGCACATAAGAGGAGGAGATGTTATTTCCTTTCACACGCTCTCCGGCTTAAGCTGTCAGAAGAGAAAGCCCTGAATGGCTTAATAGCTGTGTTCTGCGTGGGTGTTTCTTCAAGTCACTTTGTCAGAAACGAATCTGAGGACTATGAGGAAAAACATGATTTTGATAAGAAATGCTATTTTCTCTGGGCGTCAGGAAACAGAGTGAAATAGCTTTCTTTGCAGGGTCTGGCGCTCCGGAGACCAGCTGAACTACAGCAGGGACGTGGAAAGGGGGCGTGAGGGCAGACCTCGGATGGACTGTCTGAGGCTGTGTCCTTGGTTCCTTCCAGGATGGATGCCGATCGTTTAGAATGCTCATGGCTCAGTGGTTGGGTGTCAACCCATGGGTGACAAAGTCAGTGGTTTGATTCCTGGTCAGGGCATATACCCAGGTTGCAGGCTCGATCCCCAGTAGGGGGCATGTAGAAGGCAGCCGATCGATCCATGTTTCTCTCTCATCGATGTTTCTGTATCTCCCACTCCTTTCTTCTCTCTCTAAAAAAATCAATCAAAACATAATAAAAAATATATATAATGCTCATAAGTAAGGCTGCCAAGGATACCCATATCCTAAATATGCCTTCCACTGTGCTGCTGTTTCACGATCCTTTTCTTGAACAGCTCAAGCTGGATGGTTTGTGTGTGGAACCCCCATCTGGGGGTTCTGAGACCATGGGTTCTGCCATGGGTTCTGAGACCCAAGATGGGATTTTCACCCGAACTGTATTGTTCCCCACGTTGTAGGTACACGTTTCACCAACTAGCTCTGCTGACAAGATTCTCGGGCCAGACGTCTTTGATTATTCTCCATAGCAACTAGCAAGGTGTGATATACCTGATGCTTTCAAAATACAGTTCTTAAATAAGAGTGATTAAACAAAGGGGCATTCATTTCTACAAAGAGGCAAAATGGATCATGGCGCCAACAGTCGGCTCTTTCACTTGATGGCAAGAGGCTAGGATTTTAAATCTTTATCACTGAAAGTATTACACAGGTCCCCTTTCCCCACCGCTGCCCCATTGACCCCTTCTAGCCTGCCCTTGCCCCCACCCCCACACCAGGCCTTCACCACACTATTGTCTGTGTCCATGGGTTATGCACGTATGCATACAAGTTCTCTGGTTAATCACTTCCCAGCCACCCATCCTCTCCCGTCTGCCCTCTGGGATTCGACAGTCTCGGTATTTTAATTGTAAGCCCGCTAATACACGATCCCAACCACACTGCAATAACTACTTACCTATTTTTGAATCCAGACAGTCCTCAAACTCAGCAGTGGCCGCGATGACGACAGGGACCTCCTGCTGGGTGAGCATGTTCACAGCGGTCACGGGCGTGAGGCAATCTGAAAATGAGAGCGAACGGCTGTGGATGCCGTCAGAGGGCCGCCGGGAGCTCAGGGGAGACAGGCGAGAAAAATAAGCCAAAATTTTTTTAAAATAAAAAATAGAAGAGATAGGGACATAGGAATTGCTACCCAAGTCCCTGTTTTGTGCTAATTGGCCAAGAATTTCTTCTTTGAAGGTTTTATTGGATAATAATTCACACCAGGGGGAATCAAAAGACTAAACAAGTACACGAGATTGTTTCTCCAGGCTCATAACCAAAGATGTGAAAATGGCATTTTTTTTACTTTCCAGATGGAGGAGAAAGGACGTTCCCATCACCCCACCCCCCTTTTCCTTTCGAAAACCACCTCAAATATCCCGTCGATGAGCAACACAGCAATGGACCTGTGGTAAAAGGAGGAGACGGCGGGAATTCCAAACCACGGCACCTGCCGATGGAATGGGCCAGAGAGTAGAAAACGACCGAGCAGAGAGAGTTCCAGATGCACCAAGATGAAAGCTTCTTCCCACACACCCTTCCTCAGGAGGTGCCAGAGGACGTGTTCCAGCAACAGGACGGGGTAAGTCACAAAAAGGACAGACCCGGGACCCGGGAAACATCGGATCCAGCAAAGGAAAGAGGCAGGTTATTTGCAGAACAAGGGGGGGGGGGAGGTCCTAGGACAGGGCGCAGAAGAGGCCGGGAGGGTGACTGGTCACAGGTGAAGCCTCTTCAGGGAAGAGGGGGGGCAATACTGGTGGGAACGTGCAGAAAACTGAACCAAGAGGCGGCTTCAGGAGCTTCAGGGAGGGTGTGGGAAGCCTGAGAAATTCAAAGAACACAAAGCAAACGAATGAAATTGAGAACATTGTGAACTTCAGGGAAAAAAAGAGAAAGTTATGTAAAAGGGAAAATGTAATCACAGGACCCGGGGCTCAGAGGCGAAGATGTGTATGTGGTCATTATGAAGCGCTTCCCTGGGATCTCTGTCTGAAAGGAGGGTGGTGACAGCCGCTGTAGCGACGAGCCACACGCACACCAGCCTTCCCCGCAAGCACCTGGGGCCGGGAACACGCGTGAAGACCCCCAGGGAAAAGGGCGAGAGGAGGAACGCAAGTAGTGCGCTCACCGGAGCTTCTTGTATTGAACGGCTGGATCTTTTTCATCTTCCACAGAAAAAATTCTGGTGTGCCAGTCTTTCCATTAGAAAAACAATGGGTCTTTAAACTTAAATGTCAGCAGGTGTGCAAGGATTACACAGCAGTAACCCGCCTGCTTGCCACTCCTGGTCAAAACCTGTTTCTTAAGACAGAGCAAAACTCAAGTCTGAAGTTCCTGATCAGGTCTAGTGCCGGGGGCGTGAAGTGGGAAGGCAAGAGAATCATGGAGAGATCCAAAGCAACTGAGGCACAGCCCCCAGAAGGTGAGTAGGCAGGTGACGCTGACACTTTTTAGTGATTCCAGAGGCAACATTCCCGGCCAAAGGGCGCCCTCTGCTTACGGCCCCCACTGCGGGGGGCAGTTCCTTCATGCCTTCTGGGAAAACCAGCGCATGCTCTCAGTGCCCAGCAGATCAGGGGGTACCCGCCCAGGGGCGGTCTGTAGAGGTGGGTCTGGGGCCACCAGTGTGACCAGGCCCTGGCCGTGCACATCAGCACAGCAGAGCTCCCGAGAGGTCCGGGGCCAAGACACCCGGTGACTCCGGTTACGGCAGGGTGCGTGAACGCAGCCGCTCTCGCTCCCTGCCACCTCCGGGGAGCTGGCGGAGACAGTTGGGTTTAACAACCAACCAACCCCACTCACGCTGTGGAGGGAGGAGTGAGACAATAGGGAGCAATTAATTATTCAATATCCTGGGGCTCTGTGTCCATAACAACGCTTTGGGGAGACCTCATTTACCCTTTTGGCAAAAACATGCCTTGTGCAGGCCACTGGTGACTCAGCGCTGGCATGCGTGGTCCCGAAGCCCCAGGGTCTGAATAATTTAATATCAGGAATGTGGGGAAAGCGTCCAGCAGCCAGCACAGCTTCTAGAACGCCGCCCCAAGTTCCCTCTTGATGCTTTTCTTTAATTTATTTAGTTTTGTAATATATATATTTTTTTTTACAGAGAGGAAGGGAGAGGGATAGAAAGCTAGAAACATCAATGAGAGAGAGACATCGATCAGCCACCTCTTGCACAACCCTTACTGGGGATATGCCCGCAACCAAGGTACATGCCCTTGACCGGCATCGAACCTGGGACCTTTTTCAGCCCGAAGACCGACACTCCATCCATTGAGCCAAACTGGTCTCGGCTTGATGCCTTTTTTTTTTTTTTTAATTATCTTTATTGTTGAAAGTATTATAGATGTCCCTTTTTCCCTCACTGACCCCCTCCGACCCTCCTCCCGCCCCCTCCTCCACTGCACTATGCCTGTGTCCACGGGTTATGCATATCTGCATACAAGTTCTTTGGTTAATCTCTATCCACCCCCTCCACCCCCGCTGAAATATGTCCGTCTGTTGTACGCTGCTTTTCATGGTTCCTAATTCCCCTCAAGTCAGGGCTCATGTAACATGATCGGTCAGAGGCGGTCAGCTGAGAAAGGGAGGCAGTGCCAATGGTTATGGAAAGCTCGAAGGCAAGAACTCTACAGGGAGGGACCTTACTTTTTTGCCCTCTTAAAGGCATCTGTGCCAAACAGCCCATTTAGTCCATAATCAATAACATCAGCAACCCAAGTCAGAAATCAGAAAGCGCTGTCTGACTCTGCCACCTTCCAGCATTCCAGAGCTGTGCTACCCCTCCTGCTGTTACTCTGTCTTCACCCGTTCTTAGCGGCTGGGGAAGCTGGCACTGCTGCCTCCACTCTGCCAGTCCAGCGCGACCCTGCCAGGTGTGCCACCCTCTTCCTCAGAGCCAGTCACAACCAGGAGCTGCCAGGACTTTCAGTGGTCACCTGGCTGGCACTCGTCACCCTCAGAACCTGACATCCAAGGGAGAGCCGAGCCGGCTGGCGATCGGAGCCAGCTGGCAATGGTCAGTGGCCATGTTCGGGTTTAAGGTGCAGCCTCAAAGGCCAAAGAGGGCACAGACCCATATCCACGCGGTCATTTTAATTCACCTTTTGGGAAAACTTCCTCCTCCTCCCAGCCATGTGGCCTTGAGAGATGAACGCCACATCAGATGCTAATTAACCTAGGGACTTGGAATAAATGGATATCTGCATAAAGAATAACACCACTCTGAAAATGAGAATTGGCGAATTCAGAGCCAAGTACAATGTTCCAGGCGGAATTATTTCAGGGATTATTAGAAAGAGGGGGGATCGACGCTAACGAGTCATTCGGTGCCAAAATGAAACCATCAGACCAAGTCAGAAGCGCTGATTCCCAAATGCTCACAGAAACGCCGCTGCTCTCTGCATTTGCTACAGTAACTTCTTCCACATGAAGATGTTTTCAATGTACATAGCGCTCTCCACGTCAAGATTCCTTCTCTGATAGTTTGCCAGCTCCCTGACCCCCTATTGATACTCCCTCATCGTAATCTGTGTCCCCAAATAAACCAGAAGAGACAAATCTGAGGGCTAGATGTTTACATTTTCCATTTTTCCATATTAGGTATTATTCAACCACCATAGCCCCGAGGAACCTCAAAATGCTCAAGAAGTGAAAAATATGCCTTTTTCTTTTAAACTGAACTGTTGAAAAGGTCCCTTTTTTTTTTTAAAATAGAAAACAGGAGATAGGGACATTGGACTTTATAAGCACACATTTACATTTCAACTCAAAAGAGTTCATTTCTCGATTTCCATATCAAACAGCAAAAGAGATGAAACCGAGTTATCTGTGTCTTGTGCCAGAGTGAATTACACACGTATCTGGCTGCCTCCGCCCTGACCCGTGTGACGAAAGGTCATCTCCGTGTCCCCGAGTGCATGGCATGTGGCGGGCTCCCAGTCAGTGGTCCCTGACTTGAATGAACCCTGGCTCTACAGCTGTACGTAAACGACCAGGACACCTGAGCTGGGATGACACTATCTATCCTTCCAGCCTGATTTCAGGAAATCTTTCGTTCTGGTTCCCTAAAGAAGAGCAATTAAAAAAAATAAAAGCTTTAGAGCACCATCCAAAGCATTTTTTTGTTAGTTAAGTAAGTCAATAGATCCCAGTGATTGACTGTATGTGCTGCAGTTGATACTCTAGAAATATTTTTACAGAAATATTTCCATTTTCCCAGAGACCTCCTTCTGATCCATCCTTCCCGGCCAGGATCCACCTCCCTTCCTCTGGGAAGAGCCTCTGAGTTGGCCCCTACCTTCCTCCCTAGATAGTCTTGGTGGTCTATCAGGGAAGGTCCCGGGCCTTCCCTTGGCCAAGAAAAAGGCCAGGGACCCCAGTGATACCAACCAGACACCTTTTCCTGCAGCAGGAGTCCTGAACCCCGTGCCCCAAACCCCGAGGGCAAGGGTGAGGGTGAGGGTAAGAGTGGGGGCAAGGGCCCACAGTCAGCAGCGTTCACTAATTCCTGCTGCCCCAGCTCCCAGGGCTGCGGGTCCAAGCCTCTTCTGGACCGGTTCTCTCCAGGGGTTCCTCCGGTCAGGAGGCTCCCTTTCCCTCTGGGCTAGCCAGAGGCGGCTGCTGGCTGGCAACCACAGGCCCCAACGTACTGGCACTCCCCAGATCCTCACCGACCACGCATATGCACTGTGCCAACTCCAGGTCCCCGCGGCCCAGTCATTCAAGAGCTCTGCTGAGCAGGCCTCTGCTCATCCGCTCAGATCACTCTGTGAGTCTGTTGCAATAATAAAATCAAGCTGTTGAAAACTGCTGCCTCCAGTTCTCCGTGGCTTCCTTCCTGCCCCTGTGTGTACAGTTTTATTTGATGACGGAATTATTAATGAAGCAGACGATTCTATTCCTATCAGCAAAGAGCTGGAGATCCAAGAACATTGTAAACTGATGAACAAAAGGATAGATACAGCCGAGGCCGTTTGGCTCAGTGGATAGAGCGTCGGCCTGAGGACTGAGGGGTCCCAGGTTCGATTCCGGTCGGGGCATGAACCTTGGTTGCGGGCACATCTCCAGTGTGGGTGGAGTGTGCAGGAAGCAGGCGGCTGATCGATGTCTCTCTCTCATCGATGTTTCTGACTTTCTATCCCTCTCCCTTCCTCTCTGTGAAAAATCAATAAAATATATTAAAAAAAAAAAAAGAATAGATACAGAGGCAGTAAAGCATCAAACCGACTGTCAAATTACAGCAGGAAGATGAAGGAGAGGGTTGGGGTAGATAAGAGACTTGTATGCATGCATATAAGCATAACCAATGAACACAAGACAATGGGGAGTTGGGGTATGCCTGGGAAGGGGGGCAATGGGAAGATATGTATTCATGTAATACATTAAAAAAACAAAAAAAGAGCTATAGATCCAGATTCTATTTTAAGGGAAAGTGTTGAGCTTCCCGACAGAAACTCAGGACGCACACAACCTAGTAGCTCAAAGTGAAGCCAGGGAGTAACTTAACAGTGAAAGCTCTTTTGTAATCCTCCTGCCTTAAAATCAAAAACTCAGAAGTCAGGCCGAGTGGAAGACAAATCCCGCAAGATGACCTGGGAAAGACAGTGACCTCTGAAACACCGTGAGGCCTGACAGAAGACATGATCCTCCTCTGTCTTAGCCTCAACTTGCCAACTCACCTCTGCCAGGGACCAGTGCCTGCCGCAAGGCTTCCTTCAGCGGGCTGTGCCCGTGTAAGAGTCTGTGGCCCGCAGTGACAGCAACGTGGGACGTGCCGTAAATGGCCTCGGGGGTGGCCGTGTAAGCGGTGAGCTTCTCTCCTGTGACTCGCCCGTCCACCTGGCGGGGAGAGAGCAGAGCGGTCATTCCCTTCTCGGTCCTCCCTCTGGGCGACTCCCCTTCTCCCCTCTCCCTCAACCGCAAATAGGGGGGCCAGCTTCTGGTCTCAGCCCCAGAGACTGGGGGGTCAGAGATGGACCCGGCAGGGGCAGAGGAGGGCGGAAGAGGAGGATCACAGCTCCTCCTTCAGAAGCCCTGCCTGGGGTCCCCCACTTGGGCTGGGATCGAAGGTGGCCAGAGCATGCTCAGAGAGAGGCCATCACTGCTGGAAATCTCACCACCTGCTCTGAAAAAGCCCAGGTCAGCGTCTGATTTTCAAAGGTTTTAAAGCACAGTCTCTGGGTCTGATGGGGGCTCGCAGGTCGGAGCCCGGCGTGAGCTGGTCACGTGGGTGAGGACATGGCACGGGAATCATGAGCTCGGCGACAGGCAATGGGTGCTCAGTGGACGCCAGCCACGGCTGTCAGGAGGAAGGAGCCTGGGAAGGTGGGTCCACCTTGTCCCCCGGCTGCTGCCCCCTCTAAGGTTTTGACTGGGACTGAGGGGAGGGCAGGGTCTGGAGCTAAGTGAACTGGGCACACAGGTCTTGATGGGAGGAGGCGACATCAGAAGGATAAAAAGAACACCCAGGCAGGAAATGGCGACAGAACAACTTTCCAGCCAGCAGAGGCGAACAGAAAAGCTTGAGGGGTCCTTCCAGAGCAGGTGGGCCTGCAGCAGTGACCTTCGGCAGGTCCCCTATTGTGGACCCTGGGGAGGCCCAGACCCTAATAAGAGCTTCACGTCTGCGTAGTACATGTGTTCGTTAGCCTTGGCTTCCTGTTTTGGGACGTGCACCCCCTTGAGGACACAGTGAGAGCTGTGGACCCGCTGCTTAGGAAGGGCCCACACATACATCCTGCACTTAATTTCAGGGAGTTCGTGGACCCACCAGAACACCCTCTAGATCTGTGCTGTCCAACGGGGTAGCCAGAGCTACGTGCGGCCACGAGCACTTGAAATGTAGGTGCCATAGGAGGACAACAGCAGGATTTGAGGAGTGTTAATAACAGTTAAACACGCCATTTTTTTTTTAATTGTTCATATCTTGAAACAGTAACATTCTGAATAGAATGGGTTAAGCAGAACATGCTATTAAAATTAATTTCACCTGTTTCTTTGCACTGGAAAGGTTTTGGCTACTGGGAAATTTGAAATGACGTGTGGGGACCCCCGCTCTTTACACTGGACACACTGCCGTGGACCCACAGGTGCTGGGCTGGTCAGGGGGTTGCAACGGAGCCGAGGGCCTGGCCAGCACTACCGGCTGGGAAGGCTCGGCCGCTCACCTTCAAGGTGAAGTCCAGGTGGCAGCCCACGCAGTCCCCGATCCAGTGGGCCTGCATGCCTTTGATGCCGTACCACTCCGGGAGGTCCGCCAGCGCGTCCCGCATGGCCTGGAGGGAGGAGAGAGATCGGAGAGCGAGATGCACGGGTTGGAGAAAGTGAATGTGATTCGGGGCTTGCTGCGGAAGGTCTGGAGGGGGAGGGGGACGCAGGGGAAGGCTTAGGAATGAGGCCTCTTCTTGTTCGCTTGCCGATGAGAGGGGCCAACAGAGGTGAGAAGCAGCCGTGCTTACTCATCAGGGCTCCATCATGCGATGGGTCTGGCCAACGTCTCCATTCATTGGGGGCCTGGGCATATGCAAAGCAGGATGTGCCAGAGCCCCTAACATGGGGGTTAAATACAGTCTTTCCCCCTTACCCGTGGGGGATGCGATCCAAGACTCCGGTAGATGCCTGAAACTGCAGATGGTACAGAAGCTAATACATACTATGGTTTTTCCTATGTGCACATTCCTATGATAAAGTTTAGTTAATAATGCCGCATAGTAAGAGACTAACAACAACAACTAATATTAAAACAAAACAATTGTAACAATAAAAGTTGAATGAGCCGAGACCGGTTTGGCTCAGTGGATAGTGTTGGCCTGCAGACTGAAAGGTCCTGGGTTCGATTCCGGTTGGGGGCATGTACCTTGCTTGTGGGCACATCTCCAGTGTGGGGTGTGCAGAAGGGGGCTGATCGATGTCTCTCTCTCATCGATGTTTCTGACTTTCTATCCCTCTCCCTTCCTCTCTGTGAAAAATCAATAAAATATATTAAAAAAAAAAGTTGAATGAATGTGAGCCTCTCTCTCTGGTAACTGAGATGGCTATGACTAGAGGGCAGGTAGCGTATACAGCGTTAAACAAAAGGGATGATTCACATCCTGGGCGGGATGGGGAGTGACTGAGCAAGATTTCCTCCTGCTACTCGGGACAAGGAGCAATTTAAGACCTGTGACAGCACCTGCCGCCTCTGCTGTCCCGTTTTGCTGAGCCACAGCTGATAAGCCCTCTGGGTGAGTTTCCCTCTAGGTCGCATTGTCTAAGCTGGGAGACTTCTGGTGGAGGCGCTTGGCTTAAAATATTCAGATCTCCGAGAGGACAAAAGATTGAAATAGAATGAAATGGGAATATTTTGATATGCTAATTACGGGAGAGAGAAAAACCCTCCTGCTTAATAATGCCTTACCAAATTTATGAATATTTTTAAGAAACGAAAGCAATGTATAAATAAACCAAATGGAATCAACATCGTGAGAATAAGCCAGCAAGCCCTTTTTAGTCCCCACTGAGAAAGGCACATTGTTCGTGGCTGGTTTTGGATGAACACCTGCTCGGAGCAGCCTCTCCCTCATCCCGGAACAAGAGCGTGGCGAGTATTCACAGCCCCACAGTGGTTTGGCCTGAAGACCTGTTTTTATTTGTTTGTTTGATTGAGGTTTTTGTTGAGATGATAGCCTTTGGTGTTGCGATGACAGCGGTAGAACACGGGATTCCTCTCCTTTCATGCCCTTACATTTGGCAGACAATCGGCAGCGACTCCCTCCCCCCGCCATCCTGGCCAACCTGGAATTACAGAAATCTTACTGGTTCACAGAACCCCAAAACCTTGGGAGAGAGCAGGTTTTGAGCCTCTTTTTTAAAGGGCTATACAATGCTTTTTCAGATAAAATGGAGGGAACCCAGCAGGTAAGAGCCGAAAGCTGAGCTACGCTGGGAGATGCCCTGTGGGACCCGAGCCCTCTCCATCAACTCCCAGAACCTGGGCACAGTTTGGAAGCCATTCATTTATTCAGCTCCCCTCATTTAACAGATGAAAAAATGGCTCACTCAACCAGGTCAGCGGCAGGCCCAGTATCATGAATGATCCAAATCTTCAGACTTGGATAAGTTGTGCTCAGTTTCCTGGTCTCTTTAGGTAAATTAAACAAAAGATAACGTCTTCCATATGTAAAACCTATAAGTTAATTATATAAGTGGGCTTCTCCTTCCATGTGTTCCAAATAATTCCTGTATTTAATGCTCATCCGAAGCCACATTAAAGGTGCCCTGTGGTTATTGCCGAGCATTTAAAGAAGTCCTGTGGTTTACAAAAAGGCCTCTCATCCCTTAGCTGCGATCCGTCTGCAAACACGGCCATGGTGGCCCTGTATGTACTATGTGGATGAGGATGCTGTAAGGAGTTAACGATGTTAACGAGTCTGACTATGAGCCCACCTTTAAGAACAGGAAGTACGTAGAAGGAGACGGGCTGAAGCTCACATCCAATCAAAAGCGGCTTTCGTCACACAAAATGGAATCAGGAGTAAGAAAGAGGCATATTTAAAATAAAAAGCTGAGGATAAAAAGAGGATTAGATATAACCTGGCCAGTCAGACTCTTTCTTCAAAGACAGAGAAATAAGGCCAGAAATACATCCATACTTCCTCAGGAAAGACAATGTGTGTGCGAACACATTAACCATCACATGTGATGGGACCACAAGTGAGGCTTCTAGAAGGAGTGGTTTTTAAAACATGATATATTTCAGAAGACCTTGGAGGAACAAACGTAAGCAAAATGAGCAATCCGGACCTTTTAAATCCATTAGCTTAGATTTATTAGCTCCCCTGGGGGGCTGCAAAGCTAGGACCTCAAGAGCCGGGCATAGATTTGAGACAGAATGGAAGAGACAAGAGGAAATGGGGAGACTTAATTAAGACGGGTACTTTTTAAAAGCTTAACACTCAGCCTCCTTCCGAATCAGTGTGGTCTGATTAGCAATTACTTTTGTGTTACAATCTGTATGTTTTTTCTAAAACTTTTTCTTGTTGCCCAGGTTTCTTTATTTTTCCTTAAAAAACATCATTTCAGTGCATTCACTCCTAAAGTAGTGTATATTTGAGTTTTAATAAAGGAAAATCAATTCTCAAAGCAGTAAAATGTTTAATCATCTAGATATCCTCTCTAGAATATGTTAGAGCTGTGGCAAACTGCGGCTCGTGAGCCACATGCGGTTCTTTGGCTCCTTGAGTGTGGCTCATCCACTAAATACCATGGCCTGGGCGAGTCTATGTTGAAGAAGCAGCGTTAGAAGAAGTTTAAGTTAAAAAAATTTGGCTCTCAAAAGACATTTCAATCATTGCACTGTGGATATTTGGCTCTGTTGACTAATGAGAGAGGAATAAACCTTCTCTCATCCCAGCCTCCTTCCCCTGCAGGAAGTGAGGTACAAAGATTTATCCATTAAAAATCTCATTTGGCAGGATGTTTACCTCCCTCTGACAGCCCATATTAACTTCTCTTCTGCAATGTTTTCTGTATGCCTGGCGAAATCTATTTGTTGTGACTCTCAGTGCAAAAGATTTATTTACAAATACAGTTCACTGCCGAAACCGATTTGGCTCAGTGGATAGAGCATCAGCCTGCGGAGTGAAGGGTCCCGGGTTCGATTCAGGTCAAGGGCATATACCTTAGTTGCGGGTACATCCCTAGTGGGGGGCGCGCAGGAGGCAGCTGATCAATGTTTCTCTTTCATTTGATGTTTCTCACTCTCTATCCCTCTCCCTTCCTCTCTGTAAAAAAAAAAAAAATCAATAAATTATATATTTTTTAAAAATACAGTTTGCTCTTTTTAAAAAAACCTTTAGTGTTGAAAGTTTCACATATGTCCCCTCTTTTTCTCCCCATCAACCCCCTCCAGCCCACATCCATCCCCGCCCAGTTGGCTCTCCAACTGGTTAGGAGCGCGGTGCTCCTAACCAGAAGGGAAGCAATCAGTGTAAGCGAGGCACCCTGCTAATGAGGTGAGCCTGGGCAGCAGCTACGGGCTCCAGGGGTGCCAGGGGCAAAGGACAAGAGCCGCCCCCCAGCCCACACAGACAGCATGGGCATCTCAGAGCCATGCCAAAGGGCTACCGAGTAGCTTCCCAGCGGCTGGGAGGATGGACGTGCCTTGTGGGTGGGGCCATCGGGGCGGCCCCACGGGCGTGCTCGAGGAACCCCGGAAGCCAGCCAGGCCCACCTCTTTGCACCCACAAAAGCCACGAATTCACGATGGCCGCGCTTCGCAGCCTTTCCCACCCCTTCCCGCCGCCCTGTCATCAGCAGGACTGTTCTAAGGCCGCGGACTCCCAGGAGAACGTGCTGGATGGAGGCTCTGAAAGGTCACCATCGCCCTCCTAACGACGCAGATGACAGAGGCCAAGCTCTCCCCACAACACAGCCACCTGTCTGATGAGCCGGCTCTCAATTCCCGGAGGCCATCTTCCTGCCCGGGGTGCCCAGGACACAGAGAGGCTGGGACTGCACCCCACCACAGCCTGAAAGGGCAGCTCTGTCTGTTCCGGGAAAGATTACAATGGAGACGGCCGTCCCAGGGGACACTCTGCTCCATTACCTTCGGCTTGGAAGCTTGCCTATAAATACACGTAAAGCTTGCCGGAACAGAAGACCGTCCTTTCCCCAAGACTCGCGGGTCTGAAGACGCGCAAATAAAGGCCATCGGAACCCAGCTGTGAGGCTGCTTTGTCCTCTGGTTCTCAAAATGACAAGAGTCATCATGAGAATTTTGGAAAAGACAGAAAGGGTGAAAAAAAACCACACCAATTACACAGGTCAATTTAAGCACCTAGGGCAGCGGTTCTCAACCTGTGGGTCGCGACCCCTTTGAGGGTCAAACAACACTTTCACAGGGGTCGCCTAAGACCATTGGAAAACAGATACGATTCATAACAGTTGCAAAATTACAGTTATGAAGTAGCAACAAAAATAATTTTATGGTTGGGGGTCACCACCACATGAGGAACTATATTAAAGGGTCGTGGCATTAGAAAGGTTGAGAACCACTGACCTAGGATGACCACTGTTAATATTTTATTCTGAATCTCCCACCCTTCTTGCTCCCATCTTCCCCTGACTTTAAGACACCCTGAACCTGGGCCGTGTCTTGCAGTCTGATTGACAGCATTTTCCTTTCTCGGTGGAGCATAACATCTAAAACCAATGGTGTTAGAACTGAACAACCATAATAGGAGTGTGTGCGCCTGTGTGTACATTCTTACACAGTTAAGACCATGCTCTTAATATATTCTTTCTAACTCGAGTCTGCATTTTACCAAGGTTTACAACTTATCACAGTCCTGGAAATGACCAAGTCTCTATTTTGAGCTAAGCTGATACTTAGAGCTCACCACACCTGGAATAGTAAGCAAACCACAAGAAACAAGGTACTGTGGGGCACTGACCCTTTCTAGAAGAGGACACTCATTTTGAAAACAAAACAATGGCCCGAAACCGGTTTGGTTCAGTGGATAGAGCGTCGGCCTGTGGACTGGAAGGTCCCAGGTTCCATTCCGGTCGGGGCATGTACCGTGGTTGCGGGTGCATCCCCAGTGGGGGCGTGCGGGAGGCAGCTGATCCATGTCTCTCTCTCATCGATGTTTCTAGCTCTCTATCCCTCTCCCTTCCACTCTGTGGAAAATCAATAAAATATATTAAAAAAAAAAAAAAAGAGCTCAGGCACTCGGAATGGAATCCCAGTGCTGTGACTTCTCAGCAGTGTGAGCCTCAGTTTCCTCATCAGTGTAATGGGAATGACAGGAGGACCACCCTCCAGGGACTGAGATCAGGTTAAATAAGAAGGTGAGTAAAGGCCTGCGCACTGACGGGACCGGGGCCAGCAGAGAGGAGTGAACGGGGTGGGTCTGCTCCTGTCCCCGCCGTCACCAGGGAATTCCCGGAAACCTGGAAACTGTAACCACCAACGAGGGCTGGACTAAACGCCACTGGGCCGTGGTCATGTCCATCGTAACGAGCTGGTCCCCGCGAGGAAACGGCCTCGGGGGCCACAGGAGGCAGCCGCAGGAATCACAACCGCGGATCCATCAGCAAAGCTCACAGGGGAAGCCGAGGTCGCTTCCTGCCGTCGCCTGCTGTCAGGAAGGGGGCGCTGGCTCCATCACACCCCGAGCCTTTCGCTTTCTGTATGCCAGGCGCCCTCCCCTCCCCTCCCCTCCAGCGCTGCCCACGGGGCCCTCCCACTCGTCTCAGCTGTTCCTCAGGTCTCCTTCCACCGAGCCCATCGCTGAGAGCGCTTTTCCTGTCTCGCAAAGCAAACAAGCCCAGCAAAGGCTGGGTGCGGGGTGAGGGGAGGAAAAGTGAATCCATCACCGAGAAGCCTCAACGCAGCGAATTTTCTATTCCGGGCTCCCTGTCATTTTCCCTTCAGGCCCCGTCCTGGTAATCCGGGAGTTCAGTGAATGGAAGGGGCTGTGCCACAGCCATGTTCCCGGGCGGACCACCAGCTGCACATGGAGCACACAGAGCGGCCGAATCAGGTGCAGACACAAAGCCCCGAAGATAACGGGGGGGTGGGGGGTGGGACAGCCCCTGGCACCCGGCCCCCTTCCCCACCCCCGACCCCCAGCCCGTGACTGCAGAGGCGGAAAGCCCAGCCTGCTTTCCTAGGCCCCCGAAGCCGGGGCGGCCCCGGGACAGGGCTGGGCTGGGGCTGAAAGCACGTCAGGGGGTTCTTGCTGGCCTGTGGACTGAAGGGTCCCGGGTTCGATTCTGATCAAGGGCACATGCCTGGGTGGCGGCTTTGATTCCCAGTAGGAGCGTGCAGGAGGCAGCCAATCGATTCTCTCTCATCACTGATGTTTCTATTTCTCTCTTCCTCTCTGAAATCAATAAAAAAAAAAAATATATATATATATATATATATATATATATATATATATATTTTAAAGAGCATGTATCGGACCAGGCCACTCATCAGGATCCTTTCAGAGTTTCCCACGGCCCCCGTGATAAAGTGCAAATTCCTGAAGACCTACCGGCCTCGCCTGATGGGCCCTAACCACCGCCCCGGCTTCGCCAGCCCCGCCTCTCTTGGCTCCCTGATGTCCCAATGCACTGACATTCCTTCCGTTCCGCACACTGTCACACAGACTTCTGTTTTAGGGTCACCACACATGGTTGTTCCTTATGTGGGAGGCTCCCCTCCAGCTTTATGGCCCACTTAACCCCTGCTCACCTGTCTGCGTCCTAAACAGGGAAATTTCCCATTTCAGATATTACACTTTTCTGTTCTAGATTGCCAGTGTTCATTTGTTTTTTTTGGTGTTTTTTTTTTAGTTGTTGTTGTTTGTTTGTTTTTTAAATATGTTTTATTGATTTTTTTACAGAGAGGAAGGGAGAGAGATAGTTAGAAACATCGATGAGAGAGAAACATCAATCAGCTGCCTCCTGCACATCCCCTACTGGGGATGTGCCCGCAAGCAAGGTACATGCCCTTGACCAGAATCGACTCAGGACCTTTCAGACGTCCTATCCACTGAGCCAAAAACGGTTTCGGCTCATTTGTTTTCAATAGATTCCATTTCTATTGTGAGATTCCCCATTGTTCACTCATTACGACCATCTATTCCTTTAAGCGCCAGATCAGTTATATAATAAATGCCTCTGGCTTTATTTCCTAATTCCAATTTCTGGGTCATCTCGGGATCTAGTTCCTTTTGTAAAATTTTTATTCCTGTGCCTTTGTAAACTTTGACTGTGAGTTACATTTCCCGACTCTCTGCAAAGCCAGAAGTTTTTTATTACGTGTCGAACATCACAGGTGAAACCAACCTTGCAGGGCGTCTGGATTATTTTGTCTCCCTTTAAAGGTGTCGAATTTTGTTCTCAAAGTTCCTTGTGAACCTGTCAGGCCTTTTTTTAATTTTTTCTTTTTTAAACTAAGGTGAGTCTATTTTAATTTTGTCCTCCTTCCTAGAGCGTTACCTGTATGTCTAATACATGGCTTTGCGGGGGGTGTCACATGCATACTTCCGCCTGGGCCCTGACTCTGAGGCCTCTGAGCACCGGGCAGGCAGCCGCTGGTGGCTCTGCTCTCCCTCAGTCCCACAGCAATCATTTCCCGTTGGGCCTGATGCTGCCTCGCAGCCCGCAGCCAAGAGCCCGCAGGGAACAGAGCTCTCTGCCCACGCCTACCACTCCCACTTCTTCTGATTTTCAGGGCAGACCAAGGGCTGACCTCCAAAGACAGCTTTTTCAATAAATCCGCACAGGAGTTCAGCAAGAACCCGGCGAGTCACCATGGTAACTAGCATTTCTGATGAACAGTTGAAAATCCACAGTTGACTATTTAAAGAACAATGCCCCTCGGTGAGGTTATTACATTTCCCGCTGGAGGCAGAGGTCAAAACACCCGAGCTCATTAGGCCCGAGACAGAGCCATCGGATGGGTCTGGAGCCGACCTGGCAGCGGAGGGCGGGCCCGCCTGCCGGGAAGTGACACGGAGCAGTGTCCCCAGCCTGTGCTCCGGTCTCTCAATAGCACCGTGTGCTTACCAGGAGCGAGGCACTGTGCTACCCAGTTCCGGTAAGCAGTTCTCCAAATCCATACGCTATTCTCCGTGGTGTTCTGAATAAATTATGATGGAAAAATAGCCTCGTTTAAGAAACGTCTTTAAACCGAGGGGAAAATAGGAGGGAGGGAGGTGAGAGAAAGAAACGCCTTTTGAGTGAGAGAACTGGGGGGTCATCTAGCCATACGGCCGCTGGTCACTGGTGCTGCCCGCCAGCGCGCACGCATTAGTGGGGAGCCTGCGGGCCGGCACTCACCTTTGCATAAGCCGTGGTCTTGAGAAACCACTGCCTGAGGTACTTCTGCTCCACCTTCGCTCCGGAGCGCCACGAACAGCCCTGTTCATCCACCTGCTCGTTGGCCAGCACCGTTTGGTCCACGGGGTCCCAGTTAACCAAGGCCTGCAGCAACCATGAAACAAAACGGGGCAGTCCGGTGAGTGCCCGGAAGGACCCCTTCAAGGTGCCTCCCAGGGGAGGGGTCTGCAAACGCAGCATCTCTGCTCGGGGACTCGAGGGAACCTGCATCTCCTCGGAGTACCGCGTGGCCAGGAGACCACCAGCCAGCCCTGAGAAGCGCATGGAACGGCCTCTGTGCCTCCCTCCCGTTAGAACACGCTTCGGAAGGAAGCTGTAAGCCTGTCTCTGGCTCAGGTTGGATATCTTCTTGCATGAAAGGATGAAGTTGTAGGATTTGAAGTTGTAGTAAACAGAGAAAGAGAAGTAACAATGGTACCCGGAGCCTAGCAGAAATCAGTTATTTTAGGGGAAACAAGTATATTTACTTTAACAGAAATAGCTAACCGGGCCCGAGTGACAACCATGTGCTGGACCCTGGGCTAAGTGCCTTCCTAAGGCTGGCTTTCTGCCTCCTCACAACAACCTTCTAAGGCAGCGGTTCTCAACCTGTGGGTCAAGACCCCTTTGGGTGTTTAACGACCCTTTCACAGGAGTCACCTAAGACCATCAGGAAATGCAGATATTTACATCACGATGCATCACAGTAGCAACATTTCATGGTTGGGGGTCACCACCACATGAGGAGCTGTATGCAAGGGTCGCGGCCTTAGGAAGGTTGAGAACCACTGTTCTAAGGCATGAATAGTGTTTATCCCCACACTGCAAAGGAGGAAACTGAGGCACAGAGATCAAACAACCTGCCGAAGGTCACAGAGACAGGACCAGAACTCACGCTATGGGAACTGAAAAAACTGTCTGCAGTTCTTTCAAAATGTTCTCTCTGCTGCTGGCAACAGCAGGCATTCCCTAAATCCTACAAAAACAGCCACTTTATTCCATTTAAATGACTGTGTCACCTATGTAGGGGAGTGTGACTAAATCAAGATACAGAGCATTCCCCAAACCCCCCAAAATTCTGCTGTGTCGTCTTGCAATCAACACCTGTCCCTAGGAGGTAGCCATCTTTTGAGATGTTTCTGAATACTTTCATGTGGCTGAGAGACCCTGTAATCTTAACCGCTATGAAGGTTCCCTCCGTAGCTCTAATTCACTTCTATCTTCGTGTACAATAAATACCTCTGCCACTGACATCATCCTTTACTACATTTCGGTGCAACTTAGTGCAAAGAAGTTGCGGGCTCCTCCCTGGCCCAGGCTCTGGTAAGGACTCCCTACAGGAAACAACCAATCGATGTGCTTCTCGAGCCCGTCACTCCGGCATGTGCCCTTGACCAGAATCAAACCCGGGACCCTTCAGTTCACAGGCTGACACTCTATCCACTGAGCCAACCTGCCAGGATTACCTCATTTACTTTAAATGGTATCCCTTCCAACCCCTCATATAGGGAAAAATAATAGGTAAGTAAATCACCCTTGGTTTATCAGCCTAGAGTGTTCATGTCTAAGGTTAATATTTTATCTCTATGTATACGAGGCTTGGGGGGGGGAGTCACTCACTACTGTCCCTTTCTCTTCCAACTTCCCTAAAAAATCAACAAAAAAATATCCTCGGGCAAGGATTAACAATAAATAAATAAATAATTAAGGTAAAAAGAAAGAGCCAAGTATTACTTAGTATTATGAAAAGTTTCCCCCTAAACCGCCCCCCCCCCCAAAGCTCACACAGAACTAAGACTGTATAGAATATAAAAGAGATAAAAAGCCCTCTACGCTTCCATCTGTGCCTCCCAGCCCCCACCACCCTCAGAGGATCAAGAAGAAGCCAACACTCAATACTGCCGATTGCAAAAACAAACCGGATTTTATTTTCTTATCAACAGTTCCCACATGGACCCGGCACCTCCCCGGCTCTAGGTTACAAAACGCAAGCAGGAAGATGTGTTCCTAAGAGGTTTACAAGCTCTAACAAAACCTCGGTGTCGGATGAGAGACAAATAAAAAAGCAAAACACAAAGCAGCGTTTTCTCCCCCGTGAAAGTCTTGGGGGAACAGGAAAAACACCAAAGGAAATGGCATTTCAGATCAGAGATGCATCAGCTGTGAGAACGCACTCTCCTTTCTTCCCACGATCCGCTCTGCCGCAACCACAGAGACCCAGGGTCCCGGCTCAGCCTTCCCTCGGGGTGGGGGGTCGGGGGGTGTTACCCCAGGGGTGGCCACAAGGCAGGGCCCTGGCATCCGGGTGCAGCACCAGCAGCCTCTCCACGCCCTGGAGCTGCTCCCAACACCCTTCCCCGGACTCCTCTCTCACTACCGGTCTCCAGCACACAGCCTCCCTCGGAGCCAGGGCTCTTCACAACAGCCCCCATGTCCATGTTGTGAACACGTACTTCGATGGACACCCTGACTGTCAAGCAAGCACAGTCTTGCCACACAGAATACAATTTCTTGACAACCTCACCTGGCTGACACGTACGTTCTGTTCCCCACTGAAGCCAACTCCACGCTCCTCTACCGATCAGTAGCCACGGTGGTAGGATCTGAATTTTAAGATCAACCTTCCGTCCGTCCATACCGAAGCCACTGGGACCCCCGCAAACACACTGAGCTCCAGCCCACTTGGGCCACTGCTTCCCGCACACGGTTAAAGGGTAACTCCGCAGAGTGAGCCGTTCCAAATACGACGTGTCCCCAGCTGGTCCAGGGTTAAACACGGGGACTCGCCTTTTATTGCCTGGATGTTGCATGGGAAGCTTTTATTTTTTTTTAATCTTTTAAAATATATTTTATTGACTTTTTACAGAGAGGAAGGGAGAGAGATAGAGAGTTAGAAACATCGATGAGAGAGAGACATCAATCAGCCGCTTCCTTCACGCCCCCTACTGGAGATGTGCCCGCAACCAGGATACATGCCCTTGACCGGAATCGAACCCGGGACCCTTCAGTCCGCAGGCCATGCTCTATCCACTGAGCCAAACCGGTTTCAGCGACATGGGAAGCTTTTAGAAAGCATTTTAGAAATGCGTCCCACGACGCCATTAGGCTCTCAGGGTGACTGCGGGCTCCACGGGGGATTCTCCAGGCGGTGTCACCCTGAGTGTGTACACTCCCTTCTCGGTGACACAGCAGCTGTGGTGCCCCTGCCCGCGGGCCTCCTGTGCCACCCCTCACCCTTTCTCGTCTCATCTTCCTCTTGCTTGGGTGCTCTTCCCCTTCCTCCCCGGGCCCCACTACGTATAGGATGCCCGTCCCGTCCAGATCACCGTCCATCAGCTTTTGTCTCGAGACCAGGGCATCGCTCCTCGGGCCTCCGTCCCCCCCTTCCTCACCCCCACCCCCATGGTGGTCCTTGCTTCTTCCGCCTCAGGCTCCGCTTTGCCACCCCTTTTCTGAGGACACAGGCATGCAGCTTCTGGCTCCAGAAGGCTGGTAAAGTATATGGTTCAGGGTATTGATTTTCTCCAAGTCCACTGGCTTTGTTCTTGACAAAAGGATGCTAATTAAGGACCACCACATAGATCTTATTAAAGGATGGAATTCTCTATTGCTCCATTCCATCCAGAACGGGCGGAAAGCAGACGGAGTCCAGGGGCCGGGGGTGGGTTCCCAAGGCCATTGCCACCACCTTCCGCACCCCAGGGGCAGAGTGGGAGAGGCCGCACTCACTGCCACCCAGCTCAGGAGGCTGAATCAGCCCTGCCACCAGCTGCCACCGCGGTCCCGGAGACGGCCCACGACACGTCCCAGCCGCAGGCAACATCGCTCGTCTCTCTCCTAACTACACCCACGGAAGGATCTGTCTCAAATCGCAGAGGTAAACGCATGTTCTCCCAAGTACAGGGCTCGGAAAGCTTGTATCTGCCCATCAGGAGCTCACAGCTTCATTGCCGCTGACACTGTACAATGAAATATGTCAACATTTGGGAGGGCTGCATAACTCACTGTACTGTGCTTTCCAAATGCCTAACGGGGGCTGTTACAAAATTATGCGGAGGTGAAAAACCCACGCAGAGTGCAAGACAGGCCAGTCCACTCCATTTCAATTTAACGAGAACAGAAAGGTCACTGATGTCGCAGATTCCACGCTGCAGCTCAAGTGTAAGAAACCACCACTTGTTGACTGTCGCCATAGTATCAAAGCAGAATATTCACAATTCTGGGACGTGGTTATGAAGTCACCCTTCCACTTTTAACAGGTTCTGTTCATTCAGTCTTCTGGTATTTACCACCATAACTTTAAATAATAAAAGTATGTTTCCATTTTGGAAATGGTCTTTAGACGGTTCTGGGGACCCTGGGCCATACCTGGTGGATACTCAGCATGGTTGGCCCTCCGGCCTTCCTCCCACCCTCACCCCTCTTCTAATTCACCCTATTTCTGTTCGCTTTAATAGCTACCTTTCTAACTGAAGAAACACAGAGAGATAAACCTCTAACTTCTCATCTCTGACTCCTGGCTGGGAGAGATGCAGGGATGGTCTCTCACTTGCTTCTATTTTTCTTCCCCAAGTTCACCTGCTGGTTTGTGTTGATACATTATTTTTATGTTGTCAAGGTTCAAGACATGTTTGTTTCCTTCGGAAATTCGAGTTGACTTTCACTGTAGTATCAAAGAAGAATCACATTTATGGGAAGTGGTTAAGTCACCCTTCCACTTTTAACAGGTTCTGTTCACTCAGTCTTCTGGTATTTACCACCATAACTTTAAAAGTTATAATAAAAGCATGCTTCAATTTCTGATTGAAGCATCCATCTCTATATTGAGTCTAAAGCTTTTCAAACCTAACAATAATGATTCTGTAAGTGTTATTCATTGTAAGACCAAGCAGTGGGAAGTGACCCCCAGGACAGTAAATGTATTCTGTGTCGTTAAATCCCTCTGGTCAAAGGCGAATGCCGTTTCCACTTGTTACTTCCGGATTTCCTAGACCCACATTGTCTAGTAGAATGTTCTGTGTTGATGGAAAATGTTCCAGATCCGTGATGTCCAATCTTCGCTACTCGCACGTGAATGTGGACCTCAATCTTAATGTTAATAAATCTCCATTATGTTAAACTGAAATTTCAACCCCACATGCTGCTGGTGGTTACAGTACTGGACAGCGAAGTTGTAGGCCACACTGTGACCCTCTCCCTCCTCCCGGCATCTCAGGAGCGCCCACTGTTACTGAGCTCCCACCACGGCACGCTCCTGGGATGGTTGTCCTTCAAACAGCATCTCTGTCCTCCCAAGACCCTGAGACGATGATGTTACCCGCACTGAGCGGGGGAAGAACCACGCTTCCCGGAGGTGACTGACCCAGCGCATAGCTGGGAAGGGTCGCTGAGCGAGGGTCTGGGAAGCCTGCATTCCTCCTGCACTCCCCGTCCTGATCTCAGCCCAGGCACCAGACACTGCTACGTGCTGGGCATTCAAGTGTGAAAGAACCAAGCCCTGTCCTTCCTGGAAGCAGCAAACGAAGCCAGGCATCGCTACTTTCCGGATCTGCTGCGACCGAGGCCATGAACTTGAGGTCATGTTCATTTTCCCGGCTCCTGGCCAAATGGGGCGCATTTGTTCCTTGTTTCACAATGGTGTGCTCTCAGCAGACGGAGGAGATTTATTTAAAGGGCAGCTGACTTGGACTTACCTCCTTCTGATAGGCCAGTCCAGCGTCGTAGAGCTTGATAAAGAGGTACTGGGTCCACTTGTAGTAGTCTGGGAGACACGTGGTTATTTCCTGCCGGAGAGGGAGAAGAAGTCACCCACTGCTCACTGCGAACACCTGCCCCCACGCCACGTATGCACAGGCCTTGCAGCGTTTTGAAAAGCCATCTCACAGCAAACATGTGACCGACTATTCTACTTTCCACCGATCTGTAAAGTGAGGGAAAAGAGGCGTGATTGAAATGCCAGCCCCACCTTCCCTGTTTAAAGATGAGAAAAATCGCCAAAACTGGTTTGGCTCAGTGGATAGAGCGTCGGCCCGAGGACTGAAAGGTCCCGGGTTCAATTCTGATCAAGGGCATGTACCTTGGTTTCGGGCACATCCCCAGTAGGGGGTGTGCAAGAGGCAGCTGATCGATCGGATCCATGTTTCTAACTCTCTATCTCCCTTCCTCTCTGTAAAAAAACCAATAATATATATGTATATATATATTAATTTAAAAAAATTTAAAAAAGATGAGAAAATCAACCCAAGTCTTCTGCACACCCCTCCCTCCACCAATGCAATGAACATGTGAATTACACGGTACGAAATGGGGTTCTATCATTTTTGTCAGCACAAACACATTTGGGGGGCTCATTCGTGAAAGCAGTTCCTTTTTAAAGCAATCACAAAATCCAAGAGGAGTATTTTCCTGCTTTCATACGATCCCCATTTGAAAATAAACCTTGTATTTCCACGTGTAACCTGGAATCTCCTTCAGGCTCCTTCTACCCTATGCATTCCATTCTGTGAGTCGGGCTGACCCACCAAAAACACGACCAAATATTAAACTTAGTGAGGAAGCACCTGGCTTGTATTTCCACCTAACCCTAACCCTCCCCACAGTTACTTTCTGTCAGGTTATTGATTCTTCCCTGTAAGGCTGGGTTGAGAAGGTCAATAAGCACAAAGACCTACACTCCCACTGCTTCCTTCTCCTGCTCTTTGCACTCAACAGCCAACAGAGGAGCGGACGGAGCACAGGGCACATCCCAATGGTCCCACCGGCGTGGACATCCGCCTTCCTTCAGGGGGAGGCAAGAGCGGAAGCCCAGCGGGGAGGGCAAGCAGGGCCGGAGCTGAACAGGG
Organism: Lasiurus borealis; assembly: GCA_004026805.1. Taxonomy (NCBI): domain Eukaryota; kingdom Metazoa; phylum Chordata; class Mammalia; order Chiroptera; family Vespertilionidae; genus Lasiurus; species Lasiurus borealis. Next base: position 8,357 of record PVJN01020809.1, on the reverse strand, counting down.
GGTCTGGGAAACTGGAGGTGCTCCCAATGGGCTACCTCTCTTAGGTAAGAGTCTTGTGAATTATGTCCTTTTATGGGCCGACTAATCAAAACAGCAGAATCATCACTACTAGAAAACAAAGAACCTGGGTCACCAGATCCACTCCCCACTTCCCTGCAAGGCAGAGAGTGAACACCCAGCCCATCTAACAGCTCTGCCCTATGGTAGCTGACCCCCGGGAACGGCCCCATGCAGTTCACTGGCTGTGACGCTGAGTGCTGAGCTATGCGCACCAAAGCCAGTCCCCGCTCCCCGGCTGCACACGCTCCCCATCTGCAGGAGCTCCTGCACCAAGTGCCTCGCCAACTCAAGAAGGGGACCAGCACACTGTGGGCGGGCTTGCTCCCCAACACCTCCAAACCCACCCTCAGCCCAGGATCTCTTCCTCACCCGCTACCCCTCCCCGTGGCACAGAACTCCTTTTCTCCCGTTTCCCAGAAAGCAACTGAAGAATTTGCATTCCTTTCTTTTTTTTTTTTGAGGGGGCAAGGGAGAGACAGAGAGAGAAGAGAAACATGGACTTATTGTTCTACTTGTTTATACATTCATTGGTTGATTCTTTTTAAAAAAATATATTTTATTGATTTTTTACAGAGAGGAAGGGAGTTAGAAACATCAATGAGAAACATCGATCAGCTGCCTCCTGCACACCCTATACTGGGGATGTGCTCGAAACCAAGGCACATGCCCTTGACCAGAATCGAACTTGGGACCCTTCAGCCTACAGGCCGACGCTCTATCCACTGAGCCAAACCGATTAGGGCAGGAACTTATATTTCTAATAAACCAGGGCAGGAGCTATGTTGAGATGTTTAATTTGTTCATCACCGTCTGCTCAGGTCCTGGTACACCCAGGCACCCCAAAATTACTGTTAAATGAAGAATAAACTAAACGGACCAGCCATCCAACTCCTGCATGCTGAATCAAACTAAATTCAAATTACATTGTAAGTCTACAAGATGAACTAGGGCAGGAGATGCAAGAAGCTGGTAAAAATATTCCCAAGCTTGTTATGGTTTGTTTTTGCAAATTCTTATTCATTCGAAGTTTTAAAAAAACGCGTGAAGCTAATATGAAAAAATGACAGTTATATTTAGGAGGTGACAGTTCTCTTCTCTCTACTTACCTGCATCATTAAGTTTTTCATAATAAAGCATCAAAATACTTCCAATAAACACATATAATATGTGTGTATATTATATACATGTCTGTTTTCTCAGCCCTGAATCTGCTTCTATAGATTGAGAATAAAAACTACACAGCAACAGGCCAGTATTATTGTCTGCATCCAGGCTCATGGTTCTGAAAACCGCTTTCACTTGAGATGGAAGGAAGATCACAGGGCCAGTCAGAGGGGGAAAAGATGGCTGTCTATTTCCCCCGCCAGGAATGTGATCTCTCTGGAAGAGCCAGGCCCGAGGTGTGCTGAGCCATGGGCACTGCAGGCCCCTCCCCACCTGCCTTCAGACTGGGTCTGACCCGTGCTGTTCACATCGGGTGTCTGCGTGTCACTGGAGGAAAAGTCATGCCAGCTGCTGGAAGGGTACAGCTTGCAAACCAGCGCTCCATTCCCGACGGTGGAGGAGAGAAAGTTCCGTGCTGTGAGCGCGGTGGGACCTGCGGGCTGGATGGACCTCGGCCAGAGTGGGAGAGGGCTCCCTGCAGCTCTGACCGAAAGCGAGGCTCATTCTGACATAAAGGGGTGCCCCTCCCTGGCCTCCTGCGGTGAGCTGGTTCCCAGACCAGGCTGTTTACAGGCCGGTCAAGCATGTAAAGCCATTTCCGCACCTGGAAGCATGCATGTACTGGCCCCGTGACTGGCCCCCCCATCTCCCTTACCCTCTAGAATTCCTCAGTGTCTGCCAAGTAGCGTGACGATCCATTGATTTCCTCTCGCAGCCTCCAAGACTTGCCTTGTGAGTTTCCCCTATAAACTCTGTTAATTACCCACGGGGGTGGCAGCCTCTGTCTTCATCTCTCCTGCCCTCTGTCTCAGAGGAAGATTTTCAGTGCCAGGAAGGTACCCGTGTCTGAGTATGTGAACGCTGATGGCTTTACTTGAGTGCAAGTTTACCACCCACACCGCCCCCTCCGAAGTGCTGGTGCCCCCTGCCCAGAGGAGGCCGGGGGCGCTCCTGCCTATGTATTCCCACCTGCTGCACACAGGTCCACCAGGACCCTCGGTATCACCCTCTCCGTGAAGAAATGGCAGACCAGGTGCCCCGAGGCTCCCTAGTCCCGTCTCATGAGAACCACAAACATGGTGGGGAGAGACCCAGCTCAAAAATGCATTTCCTAAAAGTATCAGAAAGCTTCTGGAACCTTCCTTGACTTGCTGGTTTTGAAAACAACAAAACAAAACAACTCTTTCTAATCTTCGAATACCTCATCTCAGTAAAAGAATCTCCAAAAAGGGGACATCTGTAATACTCTCAATAATTAAAACAAAACAAAACAAAAAAAAACCAGACATCTTTCTGAAATTAAGCTGCTAAAAGCTTTCCCTTTAGTCTGGCTAAAATGGAGACTCCCTTTCACATTTTCCTTGAGAACTTCTTCTTCTTTTTAACACATTTTATTGGTTTCTTACAGAGAGGAAGGGAGAGGAATAGAGAGTTCAGAAACATCGATGAGAGAGAAACATCAATCAGCCATCTCCTGCACACCCCCAACTAGGGATGTGCCCGCAACCAAGATACATGCCCTTGACCGGAATGGAACCTGGGACCTTTCAGTCCACAGATCGACGCTCTATCCACTGAGCCACACCGGTTTCGGCTCCCTGAGGACTTCTTACTGAACCCGGCTCTGCAGACAAGGCTCTCCCGAGGTTTCAGCACCAGAGATGCTCACTGCCCTTCCTCCCTTCCTCCTCCTCAAGCAGGATTCTCACAGGCAAGGTTTGCTCTCAAGGACACCTGGCGATACCTGGAGACACTTCTGTCTGTCACCCTGTGGCGGGGGCGGGGGTTGCTGACACGGTGCGTCAAGGCCAGGGATGGTGCTAAAACCCCTTCCATGCACAAGGCAGTCTCTAGAACAAAAAATCACCCAAGTCCAAGCGTGCCAACGGGAGACCCCTGCTCCGTGGGCTTTGATGTTTGTAGTCTGGGTCTGTAACCTCGGGCAGATGAAAGAGCCAAGCAGCTTTCCGGGGGCATTCAATAAGGAGGTGTAGCCGAGACCGGTTTGGCTCAGTGGATAGAGCATCGGCTTGCGGACTGAAAGGTCCCAGGTTCGATTCCGGTTGGGGGCATGTACCTTGCTTGCGGGCACATCTCCACTGTGGGACGTGCAGGAGGTGGCTGATCAATGTCTCTCTCTCATCGATGTTTCTGACTTTCTCTCTCTCTCCCTTCCTCTCTGTAAAAAATCAATAAAATATATTTAAAAAAAAAAAAAAGGTGTAAAACAGCCTGGGGAAAGTGGGAATGCCAGCCCCTGATCTCTAGCGGCTGTGACCCCAGCACTGCTGAGCACTCGGGGCAGGACCCCCATTCCCAGGGAGCTCGCCCCTTCTCCCAGCTCTGACACCAGCCCCGGGAGAGGCCGGGCCAGGCTGGCGGTGCGGGCAGACACAGCTCTGAAACGCCGTTATGCATGCAGAGCGCTGCTCCCTGGGCATGAGCCATTGGTTTCACTCCCTAAATGTTAAATCATTTAATAGGCCTCCAAGTGGTTGTCTGACTTGGAAAACCTCTTGTCATAAATTCATGCAGTACGGTTCCTACTGTAAAGTTAGAGAGGCGCATCGCTTGCCGTGATACATCAGTTTACCGCCTCCCGTGGAAAGGTGGCTGACAAGTAAGTGTTGAAAGATCATCCGCTGGAATCTGGCCCACAGCACCCCAATGTCCTGGCCCAGCCCTGCCTGTACCTCGGGGGGAGCCCAATGTCTGTGGGGTGGGGGATTCCTGGCGCCCCCCACTCCCCCGCCTTCCTGTGGTGGGAAAGCACTGATTTGGGAAAAGCACAGACTATTTACTCTGTTCCAGAACCTTCTTCGTTCTTGCCATTCCCTGCTTCCCAGACAAGCCAACACCTAATGCATCTTTAAAAACAAAACAAAACAGAAAGTCGGGTTACTCCCAGTCATACGCCACGGAGGTCTCCCCAGCTAACACTCCTTGCTCCAGGGAGAGTCTAGAGACCTGGTTCCAGTCCTTGCATCACCGTCAGCGTGTGCCCAGAGCCCAGGGTTCTGTCTAGAAACAGAGGTGAAAAGCCCCCCTGAAAGCACAGGTGGGGCGCACTCAGGAGGGATCGCCAGTGCCACTCCCCGGGGCTGACTTGGGCAGGCTGTAGGAGGGTGAGGCTGGTTTCCCATCACCCTGCTTGGAGAGGTGGCTGACCCTCCTGAGGCTCCCGGGACAAGGGAAAAAAGGGCGAGGAAAGGACTAGAAAGAAAGGTGTTTATAAACAAAAAGATAGACACAGAGGCAGGAAAGCTTCAAACAGACTGTCAAATTACAGCGGGAAGGTTAGGGGAGGTGGGGGAGATAAGAGATCCACCAAAGGACTTGTATGCATGCATATAGCATCACCCATGGACAAAGACACGGGGGGGTGAGGGTATGCATGAGAGTGGGGTGCGGGTGGGGGCAATGGGAAGATATGTACACATGTAATACATTAATAAATAAATAAACTTTTTTTAAAAAAGAAAGGTGTTGCCGAGACCGGTTTGGCTCAGTGGATAGAGCGTCGGCCTGAGGACTGAAAGGTCCCAAGTTCAATTCCGGTCGGGGGCATGTACCTTGCTTGCAGGCACATCTCCAGTGTCGGGTGTGCAGGAGGCGGCTGATCGATGTCTCTCTCATTGATGTTTCTGACTTTCTATCCCTCTCCCTTCCTCTCTGTGAAAAATCAAAAAAATATATTTTTTAAAAAAAGAAAAAAAAAGAAAGGTGTTTACAAGAGAACGACCAAAACACCTGTCAGGATGGAGACATTCACACAAGGCTGCTCCCAGCCACGGCTGGTGGCGACCCAGCGCAGGGAGAGCCAGCGGGGTGGCCCGGGGCCAGCTTCTGCCCCGGCAGGACTCACTGTGCCAGTCACAGACCTGCTTGCTCCCATCCCTCAGAGCCACGTGCATTTGCTTTGCGCTGCAACCCTGCATGATGTGCGAATTTAACAACATAAAACAAGCAAGGTGTTCATCAAGTCAGTCATTCCTCGGCCCCAGACCTGAAAAATAAACACCTCAAGAAGCTGAGCAGCGGCCACGCCTCACAGCTCCCGACAGCAAAGCTTCACCTCCCGATCCTCAGCCTCGCACCAGCCTCCTGCCTGCACAGCAGCCCAGCTTGGAAGCAGAGGACACAGGTACTCACATGCCTTTTTTTTTTTAATATAGATTTTATTGATTTTTTACAGAGAGCAAGGGAGAGGGACAGAGAGCTAGAAACATCGATGAGAGAGAGACATCGACCAGCTGCCTCCTGCACGCCCCATATTGGAGATGTGCCTGCAACCAAGGTACATGCCCTTGACCGGAATCGAACCTGGGACCTTTCAGTCTGCAGGTGGACACTCTATCCACGGAGCCAAACCGATTTCGGCTTACGTACCTTTTTAAAAAGTGATCTCTGTAACATGCATTTTTGCCATTTGCTCTTCATTGCAAGGGGACTGTGTGGTAATGACCTTGCTCTTTATTCCACCCTAGGTTCTCTCATTCTAAAGGGGAGAGTTTGGAAAGCAGAGCCCGGCTCCAGGGCCAGAGGAACCAGCCTCAGGATTCGCAGGGTGCAGCCTGGAGAGATACAGATCCCGTCTGCATCGGCCGCCTCCCGTGATGGTTCTGGCACCTGCTGTGCCGACAGAGGCAGGTGGGAGGCTCCAGGAAACCTGCGGGTGGGGACAGCCGCGGTCACCCTACACTAAGTCTTCCGAACACTCGGCACTCCGCCTGCTTGCACACTGGAACTGAGCTTTCACCGTTACTGCTGCCTGGGTCCCACCGCACCCCAGAAATTCCCCATGCAGCCAGGACTCCAAGACGCCCCTCCCGATTACATCTCCCTCTCAAACACTGCTCCGGAGACGGGTCCTCCCTGCCCTTGGATCGTCACAGGACTGAGTAATTCTTCCCACAACCTACGATGCTGGGGAAGAAATGCCAACGCACAAATAAACACTGGGCTGCTCGGGATGACAGCGACTGTGGGTGTGTTTTGTTTCATGGGTTTTTTTTAATTATACAAGGTTTTCTGAACTTCACTGATTTTGCACAGTGGCTGTGTGTTACTCTGGGAATTAGCCGACAGTGGTAAAGCTCTTGAAAACAGTTCAGATTCAAAGGAAGAAGAAAACAAGGGAGTTGAGGCTACAGGGGCCGGACCCTTGCCCTGGTGAGCAGTCCTCCAATATTCTTGGCATATGCGCCTCCAGACCCACACGGTGGGGTTTAAAGGAACTAGAGATGGTGCTCTACAGACAAACGGATGTCCTGGGGCCACCACGGAGGGGCATCCACGTGGCCACCTCCAAGGCCCCTGGTCAACCTTAGGGTGTGTCTACGTAAGCCATCCTGACGAGCCAAACTCTAAAGGGAAGGGTCTGACCCAAGTGCAGAATCACAGGGCACATAATGAGGGGGGAAAAGGGGGTCCCAGCCCACCATTCCCAGCTAAGAGGCCCGGCCCGGTCACCTCCCGTCCTACTTGCTGTTAGAATGAAAGGGGCTGGGTGTGCATCTTGGCCCGTGAGTAGAGCAAGAACTGTGTGTGTGTAGGGGAGGGGTGGGTATAGGAAGGGGGTGTCCCAGAGTCAGGATGTTAGGGCTCAGGTCCCACCTGATACTGAGCCAATGACTTGGCCACACCCGTGCCTCATTGTTCTCATTAGTGTCGCAGACAGCCTCCAGTGTGGCCCACAGTGACCCCTGCCTCTGACACTCGGGCCCTTCAGGAAATCCTCTTCCAGGGTGGGCTGCACCGGACACTCGCCGCTAACAAACAGAGCAGGGCCAGTGACGGGAGGTCACTCCCAAGGCGAGGTTATGAAGGGACTGTGGTTTCTGTCCGGGGCCTGCTCCTTTTCTCTCCTCCTCACTCCTGCCTGCTCTGAAGGAAACCAGTCGCCATGCTGCGAGCTGGCCCGCGGAGAAGCGCAGGTGGCAAGGAAGGGAGGCAGGCCTCGGCCAACAAAGAACCAGCCCCGGTCCGGACGGCAGCCAGCGAGGACCGGTGCCAGGGATCCAACCCAGCCAGGCCCGGATTCCTACCCCACGGATACTAAGAAACAACAAACGCTTATTGTTTTAAGCCTCTAAGTCTGTTCTCTAGCAATCGATGAATGACACATTCATATATGAAGCCAATAACCAGACCAAACCCTGGAATGGACACAGGCTTAAATGAGAAAATAGAGGTGACGCGCTTGGCAAAGTGAGACACGTTGCCCCCCTTCACACCGCACACTGTGCCTCAACAAGCCTGAGTGCCGAACCCCCAGGTCCCCCAAAGCGTGAAGCAGCAGCACACTTATGTCCACTGGCAACTACTCCCACATCCAAAGCCACAGGGCGGTCCAGAACTCTGTGCCCCCCACTCCCAGACCAGTGAGAACACGCACCAACGGCCTGCCGCCCGCCCTTGTTCTAGGAGACTCACCCACCGGCTAGTGACAGAGCGGAAACAGAGGTGCCCAGAACAGAGAATGGATTTCCACCAGCTCAAGGCTGTTTGCTCCTGCACTCACTGAGTCACTCCACATCCGTTTCCTGGGGACCAGCTCTCCGTGGGCCTCTCCTCCGTGACTGAGGAGGGTAAGGCCATCGAAAGCAGACCTTCCGCCCGGCCGGTGTGGCTCAGCGGTTGAGCATTGACCCAGGAAGCAAGACGTCACTTGTTCGATTCCTGGTCAGGGCATGTGCCCAGGTTGTGGGCTTGGTCCCCGGTGTGGGGCATACAGGAGGCAGCTGGTTGGTGGTTCTCTCTCATCATTGATGTTCCAGTCTCTCTCTCCCTCTCCCTTTCTCTCAGAAATCAATAAAAATATATTTTTTAAAAATAAATAAATAAAGTAGGTCTTCCATTGTCTCTCTTCTCATCCGCCCATTCATTCCTGGGGTCTCCGGGGGAAAGAGACCACGGCCCACCTGAATTCCCATGGGTATTCTAAGTCCCAGGCCCATCCCTCCCACCTCCAGTTTCTGCTCTATTCCATCTCTATTTGACTCTGTCACCTGCAGGCCCAGTCAGGGGTCCCTGGCCTTGACCACATGGCTACCTCTTCTTCCTCCTTCTTTTTTTTTTTCTAATATATTTTTACTGATTTTTTTTTCAGAGAGGAAGGGAGAGGGATAGAG
>PVJN01020808.1:0-35438 GCA_004026805.1 Lasiurus borealis | reverse complement strand
TATTTATTCAGATTTATGCTAGAGGAATACTTAAGTGCTCCTTCTCCAAGTCTCTCTTTACTTTTTAGAAAGTTTCATTCATAATGAAAGAACTCCACAATAGTTAATTTTAAAAACTTATCATAAGTAGTGAGTTAATACATTTTTGTTGCTTTTATGTGTGCACATTTCTTAAAGATTATCTTGCCAAAGGGTGTATGGAGGAACACTATTAACTTTTACAGAAAAGGGAAGAAACAGAGAAGCAGGTGGTCTCCATCTTCCTAGCATTTTAACCCACAGAATGAAGGCAAAGGCATCTAGTTGAGCTTGTGAAAATAACGGTTTTTACAGCTAATTTCAATGCCTTAGTAACAGCTTCCCATCAATTAACAGACATTGGAAGTGGGTTTTATTTTTATATTCTAAAGACATTATTTATTTGTTTATTATATTCAATAACATTGAGAAAAAAAATAGAAGTAAATTTGTCAGTTATGTAACTCCTATCAGAATAACAACAAAAACACCAAGGAAGTGATTCTTTTTATTTTTGTCTCCTATTTTATAATTTTTCCATATTGAATGTGTTATATTTGTACTAGTGTCCCAGTGCACAGATTCATGCACATTGAAAGAAAATAAATTAAAAGAAGTATTTTAATATCACTGTTCGCCCTCTCTTTATAGTAAAAGTGTCAACCAAATTCACAATCAACAATGACAGATTGAAACACACGCATGAGAGCTTTATATATATTGCACATGTGCGAGTCAACTTAGCCTTTTATATATATATAGGTAAACTTGCTTAATTAGACGGGCTTTCTGATTTAGTTAATCTTTTTCCAGCCCAGTGAAAGACCCCAACTTCTCTTTTAGGTAATTGTCAGCAACACAGTTGTAAATATCAACACAAAGCAAATTATTATTGTATATCAAGCAGGGAGAAAAAAAGGTGATTCTTTTTATTTTTGTCTCCTCTATATTTTACAATTTTTCCATACTAAATGTGTTATATTTGTATGTTTAAGTTTTTTTTAATAAGCACATCTTCATGATTACGTTTCATATACATTCATGAATGAATTTAACTCAATATATATTTTTTAATACTAACTACATGCCCATATTGTGGCAGATTCTGGGAGATGCCATGCATTTATGGTCTCAAATAATGGGTGTTATTTTTAATGTGTTTATGTTTAATTGAGAAAAAATACTAATCAAGAAAATGATCACTTAAGACTTTTCTATAAACTTTCTGGGGTACATGTTAGCTAGAAGTGAGGAGGAAAGTTTCAGCAACTAAAACAGAAATGTTTGCCTCTGTCCAGAAGGTTTTAGTCAACAAGATCCCACCCTCAAAATGCAGAACTAATTAGCAATGGGGAGGAGTATGTAGAGACACAGACAAGATTCTAAAATCAATCACAAAATGGAGAGAAAACACACTGGCAATTAAAAATTATATCACCAGGTGGAAATTAAATCTAAGGAAACTGAATTTTAATAAAGAAGCTCATAGTATCAGAGAAAGGGTAGGAGAAAAAACTTACTTCCATTTTCTATTAGAAATATCTTTTTATCATTATTCCATCAGTTGAAAAGGCTACAGAGAAAGTCAACTATATTTGACCTTATCAAATACTTATAATAGTAACATAATCTCAAATAAAAAAAAGGATACATTTTGAAAACACAAGACGTAATGGTGCACTTCAATCCCTAATTGTGATAAGAAGGAAGCCTGTCCTCCACCTCTCTAAAGCCATACTGCAGATCCTTGCAAGTGTTTGGTAAATTCCCTGGTAGCAGGTATTCTGTCTCATATTATGATAACAGATTACTTATAATACTAGACAAATTGTGCCCTTTAGGATGGAGATCTTTTTTTATTAATTAAATCTTTATTATTCAGATTATTACATTTGTTTCTCTTTTTTCCCCTCCATAGCTCCCCTCCACCCAGCTCCCAACCCTCCCTCTACCCTTACCTCCTTCCTGTTGACCTCATCCACAGGTGTATGATTTTTGTCTAGTCTCTCCCTGCACCCCCCTAACCCCTTTTCATCTGAGAATTATCAGTCCACTCCCTTTCTGTGCTCCTGATTCTAATATATTCACCAGTTTATTCTGTTGATCAAATTTTTAATTCACTTAATTTTTAGATTCACGTTATGTATTTGTTGTTCATAATTTTTTATCTTTTACCTTTTTCTTCTTCCTCTTCTAAAAGAGTACCTTTCAGCATTTCATATAATACTGGTTTGGAGTTGATGAACTCCTTTACCTTTTTCTTTTCTGTGAAGCTCTTTATCTGCCCTTTAATTCTGAATGATAGCTTTGCTGGATAGAGTATTCTTGGATATAGGTTCTTGCTATTCATCATGTTGAATATTTCTTGCCACTCCCGTCTGGCCTGCATCGTTTCTGTTGAAAAATCAGTTGACAGTAGTATGGGTGCTCCCTTGTAGGTAATGAACTGTTTTTCTCTTGCTGCTTTTAATATTCTCTCTTTGTCTTTTGCTCTTGGTATTTTAATTATGATGTGTCTTGGTGTGGTCCTCTTTGGATTCCTTTTATATGGGGTTCTGTGTGTTTCCTGGGCTTGTAAGTCTATTTCTTTTACCAGATGTGGGAAGTTTTCAGTCATTATTTCTTTAAATAGGTTTTCAGTATCTTGCTCTCTCTCTTCTTCTGGCACCACCACAATTTTGATGTTGGTACACTTGAAACTGTCCCAGAGGCTCCTTACATTATCTCCACATTTTTGGATTATTTTCTCTTCTTGCTTTCCCAGTTGAATGTTTTCTGATTCTTTATATTTCAAATTTTTTACTTGATTCTTGCCTTCCTCTAGTCTGCTGTTAGGTCTCTGTATATTTTTTATTTCAGTCAGTGTATGTTTAATTTCTTGTTGGACCTTTTCCATCTCTAATTGGTTCTTTTCCATCTCCCCTTGGGTCTCGCTAACTTTATTCATCTTTTCTAGGATATTCTTGAAAAACCTTATAAGCGTGTGGTTTTGAACTCTACATCCAGTTGTTTGTTTTCCTCCATTTCTTTTGTTTGTGATCTCTTCCCTTGTCTCGGCATTTTCACTATGCTGGGAGAACTTCTGTGTTGGATTCAGCCTTATGATACTAGACTTGCAAAACTGCAAAAGCCTGTCTGTTGAGCTTGGGATGGGTGGAGTCTCAGGGCTTAAGGGACCGCCTTGCCTTCCAGTCGGCCCCTGAGTCTCACATGACTGGGTAATCGCTGGAACGGTCCCTGTGTGCGTGCGCGCTCTGGCAGTGACTCTAGACTGCTGCCTTTCCGGTTCCCCTGCGCTCCAGGACCATATAAATCTGGGTCCCCAGGGTTTCGCCCGAATCTGGGGTTCAGTGGAGTTAGAAGTGGCACAGTTGGGATGCTTTGTCTCCCGCTCTTTTGTGAATGCCAGCGGCACAATCAGCAGTCGGTTTTCTGCGTGCAGTGCTGTGTGCGTCGCCAGACTTATGCCCTTTTGCGACTCCCCTAAATTTCCGTGCACCTCTCCCTCTTCACAGTCCAAGCTCCCCCCATATGAGTTTCGGCTGGACCTGGGGTTTAGTGTCGTAGGATAAGGGGTTCAATGCCATTGGGAGTCTCCATTTCCCTCCCGCCAGAGAAAGCCAGCCAGGTACTCCAGCACCCGCTCTCTCCCGCGCACATCTCCGTACCTCAGCTTTTTGCAGCTCCTCTGGATCTCTGTGAGCCCCTCTCTTTCCTTCTAGTTGTAGAATTTCCACACAGCCAGCTTTCCTGTGGTTCTGGATGATGTCCGTTCTGTCTTTTAGTTGTAGTTTTGAAATTGTTGTTCAAGGCAGCAGTGTAGGTGTTTACCTATGCCGCCATCTTGGTTCGTAGGAGCATTAACCTAGGGTGGAGATCTTACCTAGACATCATGAACTACAAAGCTACTGCTCTCTATATTCTCTGTGAATTTGTAAAACCAATCATATCAAACCTTTAGTTCACTCAGTATCCCTAAAGCTCCCTTTGGGTGGGTCAATAAACATTTATCACCCAGAGCCTACTATGTGCCAGGTACCACAGGCTGCACAGATGAGAAAGACCCAATTCCTGCTCATGAGGAGCGATGGTTCTTCACTTCAAGAAAATGCACATAAATATAAAATGTTAGACCACCAGAGCCCTTTCAATCACACTATTAAGAGATCCATGAATACCAAAATTAAGAATTCAATCCAGTGTAAATAAAAAATAGACAAAAAGGATTCCAGAGTAAGTTCTTAACATATGAATAACTGTGTTATAGTTAGAAAATAGAATTTCAGAGCATATGCAGATATAAATCATATGGCATCCATGGCTTATGACAGGGTAGAGCAAGGAACAGCAAAGTGGTCTTGAAAAAAATATATGTGCTGACCTTGAGAGATACTTGAACTAAAATATGTGGTTTATTAGTCCAATTAGGTATGCACTTCATATTCCAACCAGTACAGCTGCTGAGACCTCAATTTCTTATCTTAATTAAAAAGAAAGAGAGAGAAATAACAATTTTGAAACTAAGAACAGAAAAGAAAGAAGCAAGGCCAGATTTCATTGTTCAGGGATCAGTCACTTCATTGATTTCTAAGCAGAAAGGAAGTTACTCATCATGATCCTTGTCGAAGTGAGAAAAAAGATAGAAAGAGGCATACAGGGACTTAGGGGTGGTTTGAGTTTCTGTTTGTGGTTTTATATTACCTCTGCATCATATCTGACCGCAGCAGATAATAATGAAAAGGCATTCTCCACAGTGATTCCTTGCTTGATAATGTGCTGACAAAGTTTTTTCAGTCTGTTTTCACAGTAAGATGTTGCCAAATCCAAAAGACCTAAAAGTAAAAAGTCCAGCAGTTTTAATAGTTTATGATAATGTGTCATAATTTAAACACACACACACACACACACACACATGTATATGTAATTTATTTTGCCCCTAACCACACAGAGTAATGTAGGTAAGTCACAAGTTTCTTAGTTAATAATACTTAAATTTTATTAAGTTCTCTTTGTTACTCCTTACCTCCCCAACTCCCCAAACATTACTTCTACTCACTTTATATAATTTCTTCTATAGTATAGAAAAAGGAAAAAAAATGAAATTTTCCACTCATTTTGTGTCCAAAATGACATGTTAAATCCATTATCAAGTTATACTTCAGTATTAAAAAAGTAAAGTTAAGTCCATAAAATAATTTTGGACTTATTTTATGTCCAAAATTATTAACCATTAGTGGCCCAGTGCATGAAATTCATGCATGAGGTGTGTGTGTAGTGGGGGGGAGGCACCTCAGCCCAGCCTGCACCCTTTCCAACCATGGACCCCTTGGGGGATGTCCAACTTCTGGTTTAGGCCTGATTCTAAGCAATAAGACATCACTCTTGCAATCTGGGACCGCTGGCTCCTAACCACTCACCTGCCTGCTTGCCTGCCTGATTGCCCCTACCCTCTCTGCCTGCCTGCCTGATTGCTCCTAACTGCCCTCTCTTGCTGGCCTGATCTCACCCCCAACTGTCCTCCCCTGCCAGCCTGATTGCCCCTAACCACCTCTTCCTTGGCCCCCACCACCATAGCATTGTCTGAAAGGAAGTCGGACATCTGAAAGATGGCTGGTTGACCCAGTCTAATTAGCATATTACACTTTTATTAGGATAGATAGATTATATAGAATAGAATTGCTTAAATGGGGGGAAAAGCCTTTTTCTTCAAGAGATGCTCTTGGCAGACAAAAATACATAATCCTTATATCTGGACTGAGAGCCAGCCATATGCACTATACTGCCAAATTGAACATTAAAAAATTGAATTGCTTTCTTATACCTTACACCAAACAGCTGTTGCTCTTAAAACCACTTCTCAGCCTTCACCTGGATTCTGCTTTCACAGCTCACCCAGATTAGGTTCTGGTTGGTCAGTTTCTATGCCAGTCAATGTCAGAAGCTTCGCTTCCTAGGCATCCATTGGCTCCTCACAGTTCACCCCAATTTGGTTCTGAATGGTTGGTTTCTATACCAGTCAGTGTCTCTGGGCCTATCTCCGGGCCTGATCAGAGAGGCAGACCTGATGAACAGTCATCGTAGGCTGCTGGCAAGTGAGCTGAACTGCTGATCTCTCAGAGGGAGAGGGGCAGGGCTCGAGAGAGAGAAGCAGAGTCTCATCCGCAGCCTCTCTTGCACGCTCCCTACCTTCACCCGCCCCCCTCTCTTGCTCGCTCTCGCTCTCGCTCTCTCGGCCACGCCAGCAGCCATGGTAGCCGCTAACCAGCCCTGCCTCTCTCTCCCCGAGAGGTCAGCAGTTCAGCTTGCTCACCAGTCCCTGCCCACAGGAGCCACTGCGCATGCATCCTGGCATTCAGTCAAGCCTTGGTTCATTACAGACCGCGGGTTTTTATATATTAGGATAACTATACAATGTTATTTTTAAAGGTATTTACTTCTAATGTTTTTAAAAAACTAATAAAGCTGAAACTCTTCACGTTTCAATACTATAAGATGAGGAGCTATATTTATGACCATGTAATGTAGCCAGACCCAATGTGGCTGAATACCTATAGCATCTTCAGGTGGCAGGTCCACTGTGTCTGTGTAGAGGAACTGAAGAAAGGCACGATACACTGGGTAAGAAAACTGGTCTATTTCTATCACTTCTTTCATGTCCTCATTCCAATAAGACTGAAACATGGATCGAAAGTGCTCACACCTAAAACGGAACAGAAAAAGTCATTTGTTGATGGAATTAGATAAACAAATATTACAGGTATCTAACTACTACTAGTATATTTGGGATTCCACACACCAGGATCATGAATCTTTAGCACTCTAAAAAAATATTCCATGTGCAAGAACTTTTATATTTGCCTTTTATGTACACTCATTTTCATTTTTTTAAATATTCAATCAAAGATATGTTTTTACTGAAATTTGGAGAGAGGGGGAGAGAGAAACATCAATGTGAGAGGGAATTGGTTACCTCCAGAATGCACCCAGACCAGGGACTGAACCCACAACCTAGGTATGTGCCCTGACCAGAAATCAAACTCACAACCTTTTGGTATATGGGACAATACTCCAACCAACTGACCACCTGGCCAGGGTATGACTTTCATTTTTGATGAATGCTTCCTATGAACTATTAAGAATTATATGTAGCTTGGCCGGTGTGGCTCAGTGATTGAACATCAACCCGTGAACCAGGAGGTCACATTTAGACTTTGGCCAGGGCAACATGCTGGAGTTGCAGGCTTGATCCCCAGTAGGGAGCATGCAGGAGGCAATCAATCAATGACTCTCATTATTGATGTTTCTATTTAACTCTCTGCCTTTCTCTCTCTGAACTCAATAAAAATGTATTTTTAAAAAGAATTCTATATAGAGCCTAGGAGTGCCTAGCACGTGTGCATTTCTGCTTTTTCCATTTGACAGTCCCTATTCATTTCAAGACATCTTGTTCATTTGTTGTTTTTTTAATGTACAGGAGCTCTAGCTGGTTTGGCTCAGTAGATAGAGCATCGGCCAAGGGACTGAAGGGTCCCAGGTTCGATTACAGTCAAGGGCACATGCCTGGGTTGTGGGCTTGATCCCCAGTAGGGGGTGTGCAGGAGGCAGCCAATTAATGATTCTCTTTCATCATTGATGTTTCTATCTTTCCCTTCCTGTCTGAAATCAATAAAAATATATTTTTTAAATGTACAGGAATGCATTTTAAATAATGAAATTAAAGGAAATTTAAAAATGATATTTCAAACATAACTCTATAAAGTAACACATTTAAATGATTCACTTGTGGGTTTTTTCCTTTTTTTTTTTTTTAATCCTCACCGGAGGATATTTTTTCCATTGACTTTTAGAGAGAAAGAGAAAAATACTGATGTGAGAGAAGCACATTGATTGGCCACCTCCTATACAAGTTCTGACCAGGGTCTGAGCTGGGAAGGAGCATGTAACAGAGGTTATGTGCCCTTGACTGAAAGTGAAACTGGGAACCTTCGGTCCGCAAGCCGATGCTCCATCCACTGAGCCAATCCGGCTAGGCTATTTGTGGAATTTTTAAAAAATATTATCATCATATTCATTTTTTAATTTTTTTGAACTCAAATTTATTGGGGTGACATTAGCTAATAGGATCATACAGGTTTCAGGTGTGCATTTCTTAGTTATAAGATTTGTATATCACACTGTGTGCCCACCACCAAAGTCAAATCATCTTCTGTTAGCATGTATTACCCTACCCAGTTCCCTTTGCAATCACCATGTTGTTGTCTGTGTCTATGAGTTTCAAGTTTTATATTCACATATGAGTGAAATCATATAGTTCTTAGCTTTTTCTGCCTGACTTATTTCACTTAGCACAATACTAATATTCTCAAAGTACATCCATGTGGTCACAAATGGCAGTATTTCATCTTTTCTTATGGCTAAGTAGCATTCCATAACATATATGTAGCACATCTTCTTTATCCAATCATCTATTGTAGGACACCTTGGCTATCTCCATGTCTTGGCCACTGTGAACAAGCTAATCAAAATATTCTTAAAACTGTCTTAAATGTTAATTGGATTGCGTTTATTTATTTTTTTTATTAATGTATTACATGTAAACATATCTTCCCATTGCCCCCCACCCTCCCAGGCATACCCTAACCCCCCAGTGTCTTGTGTTCATTGGTTATGCTTATATGCATGTATACAAGTCCTTTGGTTGATTTCTTATCTACCCTACCTCTCCCTAACCTTCCCACTGTAGTTTGACAGTCCGAATTGCATTTAAACTGATTATTGTTCCATTGCCTTACATGACAATTTTCCTTCTCTTTCTGACTCATCTTCAAAATGGCTACCACTCCTATTTTGTTTCTTTGCTTTGCCTTGCCCCTTTCTTCTCTTCCCAAGCTGTTACCAATCTATATATATATACACTGAGTGGTCAGATTATGATGATCCCTGAATGCATAATAACCTGGACACTCATTGTATATCCTATATAATAAAAGACTAATATACACATTGTCCCCTCAACAAGGAGTTCGACCAGCAGGCAGGCTGGCCAACCATCCATGTCCCCTCCCCCTGGCCAGGCTAGCTGGACCCTACCCATGCATGAATTCATGCATCAGGCCTCTAATACACAAACACACACACACACACACACACACACACACACATTGAGTGGCCAGATTATTATGGGTTCAGAGATCATAATAATCTGGCCACTCAGTGTAAAAGGCTAAGTGTCCATCTGTCCAACCAGTAGCTATGATGTGCACTGACCACCAGGGGGAAGATGCTCAATGCAAGAGCTGCCATGATGAGCACTGGCCATTTAAAAATAAATGACACCATAGACCTGGCGTCAACACACAGCTTCCCCCAAGTGGAACACAGGCCCTGCCACCTACCTGGAGCAACACCTCACCAAACTGAATCCAATGCTGCAAAGACCCCATGGGGCAAAATGCAGCGCACTGCCTAGCTCAGCCCAGGAACAGTCACTGTGGATACCAGATAATGACGTCACGTAATGTTTGACTTCCTCTCCCTAGCAATTAGCCTCCTTGGAGTTTCTTCAGCCCAGGAACATGGCTTGCTTTATAGTCAAGTGCAATGCAAACATTTTAGAGTTTAATCAAATGTTTTCCCATGCCTCATCTCATGTGATCCTCACAGAAGTCCTGGAGTAAGAAGATTGGAGACTTGGTAGAATCCTATTTTCTTTTCATTAGCAAGACATGAATAGCAATATTAAAATATTTCTTCTAATTAATTTCCTTCAATGCGCATGAATACATGCACTGGGACACTTATTTACTTAGAATCACATATTTCAAGAAAACCTAAGGGTGTTTTTTTTTTGTATTGTACAAATCTATCTATAAATTCAGAAACTGATTTCTGTATATAGAGTTTCTTAAAATATGACATACTTTATAGGTTAAAAAGACCATCTTTTTAAATCCTTTTAAAATAAGATACATTATAAATAAACACAAAATACTTTCAAAATCCATTCAGAATACTAAAAGAATGGCCATTTACTAAAAAAATTACTTCATCTGAGAAATAAAAAGAAATGGGTATCTAAACAATGAATAACAGATAAAATGGGTCAGAAAACTATACATGAAAGGAATAGAGGGGTTAGCTACAGGTTCACAGACACAAACATTTCCAGTTCATCTTTCAATTAACACTTTGGTGCAGATATTTACCCCTTAAGTAATGAATGATATATGGACTTTTCAATTCCTTTTAACATGTTGTTTTGTAAATAGGTTTTTGACTAAATTAACAAAAAGACATGTAAGTGGCCAGTTTAATTCTCAGTGGTCTGACTTTGTTTGCGCCTTTCTCTGTAAAGGCAGCCTTAGTGAGCAACAGTCCAAATAATCACTAATAAATACAAAGTTCCTTCACATTTATACAAAAAACTACTAACATATAGCTAAACAACACTTCCTTAATTGGGAATTAGATGTCCCTCAAGCCAGGAGACCACCATTCCAGAGTTTTCTGCTTGAGAAAAATAAATTCTTAATTAAGAGCAAAAGGACGCCTATATACACTTTCCTTGACAATCTTTTATGGGGGGTTTAGACCATGTAAATAAGGCTTTTGTTGGAAATAAATATCCATAAGATCCTTCATTTAAAAACAATATAGACAGCCTGGCCAGTGTTGCTCAATGGTTGAGCATAGGCCCATAAACCAAGATGTCAACAGTTCAATTCCAGGTCAGGGCACATGCCCGGGTTGTGGGCTCAATCCAGGAGGCAGCTGAAGGACATTTCTCTCTCAATGATGTTTCTATCTCTCTATCCCTCTCCCTTCCTCTCTATCTAAAAAAAAAAAACAATTAAAATATATTTATTAAAAAATATATAGACAAATACTAAAACTACTACATTATGCTTTTTAAAAACGACACGTGTGTACACACACATGTGCATGCAAAACTCTTAATAATGAGTGGATTGATACTATCTGCAAAAAGATTAAGTTGTGTCATTTTCCTCTATTCCCTCTTATTAGTCCCCATTTTATGGAATAACAAGGGATTAAAAAAAAATAAGGTTATCGATATCACAAGCTCATGCAACAATACCTGATTTTCAAAACAGCTTTATGGACATGGATATACTTTCCATCAATTCTGAACTTTAGGTCAGCAGTTTCTGGACTGTCAAATTCTTTCTTCAGGGACTCTGCAACTGTTAAAAAATCTTCATGCTCTGAAGGCAACAAACACATTATAAATATAAAATCTCAGGAATCATACTCAAGATTTAATAGACTTCAAAAGATAATCATTAACACAAAGGATAATTCCATTTGATTTTTTTCAAAACAGATTATGCCTTACTTGACAAATCAGTTTCACAGCGTGAAAATAAGTGCACAAGTGTATAAGCTACCAAAAAATACGTATTTGGTAAGATCAAATACTAGTCTTACATACTATTAGTCGTCAAATAGTATACTTTTTTTTTTTTAAAAGAAAAAGTTATAGGTAGTCCATGATTACATGATTACTTGGTCAAAACTTGAGTGACTCTTTTCTGGCACTAAAAACTTACCAATTTTCCTTGACTGAAATACTAAGAATATCTTTGCTCTGTTTTGGAGTTGTTTCAAGGGGTTTCTATATTTTAATCAAAGAATCCCTAGAAACAAATTCACCATTACATGGTAATATTAAGCAGTCATGTTCTTACAAGAGAAAACGCTTTTCTTCAGTATTTGGAATCTAAATATCCCTCTTAACCATAAGAATTAATGTGCAAAAAAATAATCCTTAAAGACTATCTAAAAACAGAGCAAATTTACTTAAAAACAATGCATACTCAAAGAGAACAGTTTAAAAAAAAAACGTGATCTCATTGCCTGATGAGAAGAACTGCTGTTATGATTACAAGTAGATCTATTATTATGAAGGAAAAAAGTAAAGGCACTTGGCCCAGGCAGAGTAGCTCAATGGTTGAGCATTGACCCATGCACAAGGTTGCTGGTTCAATTCTTGACCAGGGCACATGCCTGGGTTGCAGGCTCAATCCCCAGTAGGGGGCATATTTGAGACAGCAATCTATTTTTCTCTCTCATTGATGTTTCTATCTCTCTCTCTCTCTCCCTTCTTCTCTAAAATAAATTAAAATAAATAAGTAAAGGGGCAAAGAATCTGTCAACCTTCCCCTTCCCTTCAAAATCACCACAGCCTCATCACCATTCGACCCTCTCCAGCTCCCCCACCCCTAAAACAAAAGAAAAAAATGTAAAGGCACTTGTACAAATCCATGTAACACTTTGTGTTTTATATGCATGGACAAAGAAAAACTAGCAGAAAGTTAACAGGGACCCTCATCAGCATTGAATGCAGGTACAATGGACAGAGACAGGTTCTGACTTCCCACAAGATAAGAATGGTGACTTCATCAAATAACTGAGCTGTCTCTCAGGAGCCTGGTGTTACCAAGGGAATGCTTAAAGGAGGGACAACTCCTAAAACCTAGGCTAACCCTAACAAATGAACTTATCAACTTAACAATCTCCCAAGGAAATACTATTTGCCTGAGCCCTGTTACCTTAACCTAGCACATACACAATGCAGAGCTCTCTTAGCTATGAGGGAAAGTCACCACTCTCTCAAAAACCAAGTTTTCTTTGACCCTACAAAGGTGAGTAAAAAAAAGAGAAATCACTAAGATAGACAAAGAGTCCAGTAGTCTAGATTGCAACTTCACCCATCCCAAAACTAGCTTCTTCTCAATGCCTCCACTCTGAATCAAGTAGTCAGGGTTGAAATAACACCTTTCCTCCTCTTAATTCCTAGCAACAAGTATATCTTCTTTCAGAGAAGAAATATTTTTGAGGTGTGAATTCACCAACTGACTTTCTTCCTATTGCTCAGATGAAATAATAAATTGAGATGAAAAAAACACCCTAGACTTAGTGGTAGAGGGAAAGAAGTCATCAAAATAATATATTCAATGACCACATTTTTTTTCTAAGCTTAACATTAAAAAATGTTAGGATGTTCTAAAAAAGAATGCCTTTTCAAGATCAGGATTCGAAAATACAAAAATCTGAGGAAGCTTTTTATAACAGGTCCAGGTTAAGTAGTATATGAGAATTTGAAGATGTAAACAGAGTGCTTTGGTGTGACACATATATGTGATTATGGCCAAATAGTCCCATTCTGTGAACTAGATTTTTCTTTGCTTTTCTGGGGTAACATTGGTTAACAAATTATATAGGTTTCAAGTGTATAATTCTATAATACATCATCTTTACACTGTATTGTGTTCACCACAAGTCAAGTCCCCTTCCATCACCATTTATCCCCCTTTAATCCTCTTCCACCTCCTCCAACACCCTATCCCTCTGGTAATCAATCACCTTATCTACAAGTTTTTGGGTTTTTTTTTTTTTTTGTTGTTGTTGTTCTTTTTAAGAGAGAGAGGAAGGAAGAGGAAGAGAAAAAAATGATGTGAGAGCACAACATCAATCAGCTGACTCCTGTATGCCCCCCACTGGGGGATGGAGCCCACAACCTGGGCATGTGCCCTTGACCAAACTTGGAGACCTCCTAGAGCATTGGGCAAAGCCAACTGAGCCACAATGAGCAGGGCTGTAGTTTGTTTGTTGCTTAATCCCTTCAACTTTTTCACTCTTCCCCACAAACCCCCTCCACTCTGACAAGCTTCAGGCTATTCTCTTATCTATGAGTCTGTTTCTATTTTGTTAGTTTATTTTGTTCATTCAATTCTGCCCATCAGTGAACTTATTTCATTTAACACAATGCTTTCCAGGTTCAGACATGCTGTCACAAAGGGTAAGATTTTCTTTTTTTCACAGCTGAGTAGTATTTCATAATGTAAATGTACCATCGATTTTTAAAAAATCTTTATTGTCAAGAGTATTACAGATCTCTCCCATTTCTTCCTCCTCTGCCCACTCTAGGCCTTCACCACCATATAGTTTGTGTCCTTAGGTAATGCATATATGCATATTAAGTTCTTTGGTTAATCTCTCCAGCCCTGTTTCCTCTGAGATTTGTCAGTCTCTTCCATGTTTCCATTCCTCTGACTTTATTTTCTTCACCATTTATTTTGTTCATTAGATTTCTTTTTTGTTTTTTCTTCCTCTTCTAAAAGAATACCCTTCAAGCCCAGCTGGCATGGCTCAGTGGTTGAGCATGAATCTATGAAGCAGGAGATCATGGTTTGATTCTCAGTCAGGACATATGTTTGGGTTGCAGGCTTGATCCCAGTGTGGGGCCTGCAAGAGGCAGCTGATCAATGATTCTCTCTCATCATTGATGTTTCTCTCTCTCTCTCTTCTCCCTTCCTCTCTGAAATCAACAGATTTTTTAAAAAGGAAAGAAAAAAAAAAAGGAATACCCTTCAACATTTCATGTATTACTAGTTTGGTGGTAATGAACTCCTTTGGCTTTTTCTTGTCTGTGAAGCTCTTTATCTGACCTTCAATTCTAAATGATATCTTTGCTGGGTAGAGTACTCTTGGTTATAGGTCCTTGCTTTTCATCACTTTGAATATTTCTTGCCACTCCCTCTGGCCTGCAAAGTTTCTGTTGAAGAATCAGCCGACAGTCATATGGGCCCTCCCTTGTATATAACTAACTGCTTTTCTCTTACTGCTTTTAAGATTCTCTCTTCATTTTTTAATCTTTGGCATTTTAATTATGGTATTTCTTGGTGTGAGCCTCTCTGTGCTTCCTGGACTTACAAGTCTGTTTCTTTCACCAGTACGGGAAATTTTCGATTATTAATTCTTCAAATAGGTTTTCAATAACTTGCTATCTCTGTTCTCTTTCTGGCACCCTCATAATGACGATGTAAGTACCCTTACACTATCTTCATATTTTTGGATTTTTTTCTTTTAGCTCTTCTGATTGGGTGTTTTTTTGCTTCCTCATATTCCAAATCATTGATTTCATTTTTGGCATCTTCTACTCTACTGTTAAATCCCTGTAAATTATTCTTTATTATAGTTAAATGTCTGCTTCATTTCTGACTGGTCCTTTTTCATGTCTCTGAAGTTCTTACTAAGCACCTTGAAGCACTCATTAAGACCCTTGAGCATCCTTACAACCATTGTTTTAAACTCTTTATCTAGCAGTTTGTTTGCTTCCATTTCATTTTTTTCTTTTTCTGGAGATTTCTTCTCTTCTTTAATTTGTGACATGTGTATTTGTCTCTGCATTTTTGCTGCTTTCCTGTGTTTGTTTCTATGTATTAGGTAGAGTTGCTAGGTCTTCTGGAATTGGCAGAGTGTCCTTGTGTAGTAGGTGTACTGAAGGGCCTAGTGATTCAGCCTCCCCAGTCACCTGAGTTAGACACTCCAAGTGCACCCCTATATGGGCTGTGTACACTGTATTGTTGTAATTGAGCTTTGACTGCTGTTGGTATCACAGGGAGGAAATGAATTCTAGGCCAACTGACTGTGAGGCACAGTTGCAACTACAATGGAAGAGCTGCTGTGCAGGAGACACCCCATGGAGCAGAACTTGTTTCAGTGGAGCTTTGGTGCTCACTGAGTCTGCCTCTTGAATATGTCACTTGTGGGTGTGTAGAACTGTAATCTGGTATGAAGCTCTGGTGCCTCCCAGGAGGAACAAAGTCAGGCATTGTCTGGGGCCACCCAGCAGGAGCTACAGAGCAATCTGCAGATGACTGTGTTTGTGCTGGGCTTGGAAGTGCCCAGGAAAGGCCAAGCTATGAAGCAAGGTAGGCTGCTGCTAGTACCAGGATTGGGCCTCTCATTGATAGGTTTGGGGCACACTGACCCCAGCTGCTGCTTGTTTGAGAGGTTTTTGGAAAGTCTAAAGCCTGAGCCAAGATAGGCCATTCATAGGGATAAGTCAATGCTAACAGCTTGGATGGGATCTCAGAAAATCACCAGGACGGAATGAAGTGTGAGCCATGTGGTGGAGCCTCAGAGCACCTGAAAATCAGCCCCTATGACTCAACATAGGAACAATGAATCCCATGAGTACACCTGATGCCAGACAATCTAGTCTTCCCCATATGT
Organism: Lasiurus borealis; assembly: GCA_004026805.1. Lineage (NCBI taxonomy): Eukaryota > Metazoa > Chordata > Mammalia > Chiroptera > Vespertilionidae > Lasiurus > Lasiurus borealis. The sequence continues at coordinate 19,379 of PVJN01020808.1, read as the reverse complement.
CCTTGGATTCCTCAAGCCACTGCCTCCACGCTGGAGCTGAGAAAGAGTTAGTCCAAGTCCATGCACCAGCTCTTTGAGAGACTGCTGGGACTCTGGAAGTCTCATCACTCAGCCACAAAAAAACATCCCCACTGTCTTTACAACCTGAAGTTATGGGGACTTCTCTTCCCAGCAGCCTCACACCAGCTGAGGGGTCTGGTGTGAGGCTGGGACTGCTTGCTCCTCATGGGAGGCCTCCACAATTGAGAGCTCCCTCCTGATTAAAAAAGTGCCACACATGGGTGTCAGACTAGCCTATTCCACAACTCCACCCTTCCTATCAGTTTTAATGTGCTGTCTTCTTTAATTCTCCAGTTGTAGCACTTCCATTTAGCCAGATTTCAGGTAGTTCTGAATGATGGTTGTTCTGTGTTTTAGTTGTAATACTGATATGGTTGTGAGAGGCACCAAGTACTGAAATTCATCTATGCCACCATCTTGGTTCCACCAAATATCACTGATTTTTTTATCCACTTATCTACTGATGAGCACTTGGGCTGTTTCCAGATCTTAGTTAATGTAAATAATACTGCCATGAACACAGAGTTTGAACATACAGTGGTACCTCGAGATACGAGTTTAATTCGTTCCGTAACCTTGAGGCATGGGAAACTATGAGACACTCGGGTCGAGGTAAACTGGTGGGTCGTGTGCAGCCGGCTGATCCGAGAGATTACTCCTATCTCAAATTTCAAAGCAAAAATCACTCGCTTGACGGCTCGTATCTCAAAAATTTCGTATGTTAGGGCACTCGTATCTCGAGGTACCACTGTACATGTTTCCTGATTTGTGTTTAAGGATTCTAAGGACATATTCCTGAGAGTGGGATCACTGGGTCAAAAGGCAGTTCCATTTTATTTTTTTGTGGAAACTCCATATTGCATTCCCACCAAAAGTGCAACAGGGTTCCCTTATCTCCATATCTTTGCTAGTCCTTATTTGTTGATTTGTAAATGACAGCCATTCTGGCAGATGTAAGGTGATACCTCATTGTCATTTTAATTTTCATCTAACAATTAGTAACATTGATTTATTTTTTCATATGTCAACTGGCCATCTGTATGTCCTCGTTGGAGAATTGTCTATTTAGGTCCTTTGCCTATTTCTTAATTGGGTTGTTTGTATTCCTGGTGTTGAGTTGAATAACTTCTTTATAAATTTTGAATATTAATCACTTATCAGTTATATCATTGGCAAATATGTTTTCCCATTCAGTATATTGTCTTTTCATTTTGTTGATGGTTCCCTTTGCTTTGCAAAAGTTTATTTTGATGTCCCATTTGTTTATTTTTATTTTGTCTCCCTTGCCTGAAGCTATTATCAGAAAAAAATATTACTTCAAAAAATGTTCAAGATTTTACTGCTTGCTTTCTTCTAGGATTTTTATGGTGAACTTAATTTTTCTAATCACAATATTCACTGTAAAACTTGCTTTACTACAAAATATATGAAGATATTCAATTTGTTTCATTTTAAGTTGAGCAGCAGCTTAACTCTTCTTAAACATACTCCTGCCTGGTGCCATTTTGGGGTTCAGCCCATCTGGTATCTGGGTGACCTAAAAACTGGTCACCTGATGATGGGACAGCTCCAACTGTCTTACACAGCTCAACATGACATGTATTAAAGACTACCTTCAATATCAATTGCTGAGTAACTCAAACCTTTGGTGGTCAAGAGCTATGCTAATGTTCAAACACGAGACATAATGACCTATTTAGTTTCTCATCACATTAACAATAGAATAGGGGGGTGGGAAGGCCAATAGGGAAAAAATAAAAATAAATTTAAAAAATAAATAAAATAAAAAAACAATAGAATAACTTAGAAGAAATACATTTGTAAAAGGTAGAAATGAACATGAAATAAAATTAAAATATTTTAAAGCTACTCAGCTTATGACAGCTTAATATTTACGATCAATAATGAACTCTTGAAGGAAACAGTATTCAAAAAATGGATAGGTTAACCAAAAAACACCCTGAATTCCACTACCCTTTCAAATACCAGTTTTGATGCCCTTTTAAAATAAAAGTGTTTGAGATTGGGTGAGAGAAAAAGAGAGAAAGATTAAAACACCTTAAGAAAACCACAATTTCTCCAGTTTTTTTAAAAATTCATTTTTGTATCATATTATATTGAATTATGTAATAAATCAAGTACTAATATAACAATAAAAACACTTAGGGAACAGGTTACTCAAATATTTATACATGCATGTTCATAACAGCATTATTCACAATACTTAAAAGATGGAACTAATCCAATTATACATCAATAAATGAATAAATGAAACGTGATATATACATCCATCAGAATATTTTTCAGCTATAAAAAGGAATGAAGTGCGGATAAATGCTATAACATGAATGAGCCTCAAAAGCACTAAGTAAAAGAAGCCAGACATAAAATGTTGCATGTTGTATTATGCTATTATAAAATATCCAAAATAGAAAAATGCATAAAACAAAAACCAAATTGGCCAGTGGCTGGCAGGAGAAGGGAGAATAGAGAGTGGCTGATTACTAGATACAGGGTTTTCTTTTAGGATGATGCAACTGTTTCAGAACTTGATATTGATGGTGCTTGCTCAACACTGTGAATGTGCTAAATAACTCTGAATTAAAATGGCTATTTTTATGTATATGAATTTTACCTCAAGTAAAATGAAAGCACTTAAGGGGAGAAAGCAATCCATAAAATGTTTCATAACATATAAATTTTATTATGCAAATCTAATTTGGGGAAAGATATTAAATTTAATGGAAAATAAAACATTCTAGAACCTAATAAAGCCCACAACCAGGAAATATGCAAGCAAACTGGTCAGCTGATAGGACTATTTTTCCTGGCTGGAAATAGCCCTGAACTTTCTTACCTACAGACAGGAGGCGCCAGGAGACGGCGGGAGTGGCAAAGCAGGCAAACACGTCATCAGTGCAGGAGAGGTGGGTGAGGTGAGGCTGGACCACGGACTGGCCCCGGCACTGGCCCCACATGTACACGTGCCCGCCCTGGGTCTTGGCAGCAGATGTGTGGGCAGAATGGCAGGCTGCAATTTCTACTACCCTGAAAATTTTTAAGAAAAATGAATGTGTCACTTATGAACTACAAAAGCCCACAATATACCACACAAAGTAAATAAAAAGTTCATGCTTTGAACACCTCAAAAAACAGCTCAAGACTGTCCTGTAGACAAAACCAAAAGATCAGAGCAAGAGTACTGTATTTCTCCTCTCCTGAGTGCCCCTAACCTCTCATCCTACCCTCTTTCTAAGATAAATAATGCATAACTATAGAGAAAAACTTGGAAAAAGGGACTAGAAGCCTGTTAGGATTGCTGAAGGAGGAATGCAGGAGGCCAAATTGGTAAGGGGCTATAAATTTACTAGAGGCCCAGTGCACAAATTCATGCATGGGTGGGGTCCCTCAGCCTGGATAGCAATTGAGGCCTCTTGGGAGGCTGGCAGGTGGGAGGAGGGGCTGTGGGAGGTTGGACAACTAGGGGGAAAGGGGAAAGCCATGGGAGGTTGGCTGGCAGGGAGGGAGGTAGGGAGAGGGACCAGGGGAAATTGGCTGGCCAGGGTGGGGAAGGGGCCATAGAAGGAGGAGGAGGGGGGAGGAGCTGCGGGAGGTTGGCTGTGAGAATGCACTGACCACCAGGGGGCAGCTCCTGGGTTGAGCATCATAGCGACTGGTGGACCCGTTGTTCCAGTCATTGGGTCTTAAGGGTTGCTTAGGCTTTTCTCTATATAGATTAGGTCATCTGGATACCATATATACATATATAAACAGGGAATATGCTAATTAGCCAGGCATCAGGACCACTGAGGAGGAGCAGCGTGCACTGTTGGGCAGGAAGACACTGCATGCCACCTCCAGCCCCAGCAGACACAGTGGGGCTGGGGGTGGGCAAGAGTGGAGACACATCGCACAAAGAGGCTGGCACTGGGGACAGGCCAGAGCAGAGACACAACACACAGGAGCACCTGCCCCCAACCCAGCAGACACAATGCAGCAGCCAGTGCTACTCGGATCAGGCACAGATCCCAGGCCCCCCGCCCCCTGCAGGGTACCTCCTCACATGGTGAGAGGCGGGGCACCTCCTCATGTGCTGAGACTCTAGTAAATTTACATTCACTTACCAATGTGCATTGTGAAGTGACCTAAAGATCAGTTCCCAGGGGAGAGGGTATTGATTCAATTATTTGATCAGACCTAATAAAACCAAAGTAAAGTGGACTCTGACAAAATATGCTGACAGTTGTCGGGGCTTAAACTGTAGCAAAAAAATAAAAAATACTGTCTTTGATATACCATTTACTTTCAAATACAACTTTTTCTCTCCTCTCTACCAGAGCTCACAACACTCATAAGGCTGATAAGCACTGAACTAGGGGTCATGAACTCTGAACACACCAAGCCAAACAGACATCAAGCCAAAGTTACTACATTTCTCAGTTTCTTACGCAGGAACCCAGAATCAGAGGTCAACATTGTAAAACCTCACAATTTGGCTGAATAAACATTAAGCATCTATTCCAGTAACACACATTACATCAAATCAATACTTAAACAGATAATGACCTTTCAAGGGCAGATTTTACTTATTTGGACATTGTTTTAGTTGGATCAACAAAAAAGTCTGTATTTCAACATAGTGACAGTCTCTATTTTACTTCCCTACTAAATGGGCAACAGGAAGTCTGTAGGAATTATACCAGGATGTATTAATGGCTGTCAATCAGGAGGTTATTTTAGAAAGCTCATAAGAATCATATCAACTTTATGCTCATTCTAGATGATACTAAACTCTTTGTTCAAATGAGAATGTTAATAAACAAGTTACAAAGCCAAACACCACAGCTCCAGCACACACAGTCCTAAGTTCACAATGCACACACACCCAAAGACATAATACAGCCAAGTTACCTTTCTTTCTCCACCATGATGTGTGTTGGGTTTAGCACGTTATTTTTATTGCCAATTCCAAGCTGCCCATATGTGTTAGCTCCCCAGGCATAGAGCAAGCCCTCATCTGTTAGTGCAAGAGTATGTGCATAGCCGCAGACAATCTGCAAGTAAATTTAAATGATTACCACAAAAAGAAAAACAGGAAGGACAGGAAAACATCTACTTAAAGATTACAGCCTGCTTCTACAGAATGCCAATTCATCATCAGGTGTGGAGTAACATTCTCTGAAACATTAAAACAGCATTAGGAAAGCCTACACCTGAGACTACTGAATTTTTCAATCCTTTTTTTTTTTACTTGTCAATACTGATGTGCTACCACCATGGTGATCCTTTTCATCATCAGAATTTAGAGAGCATATAATATTAAATGTGAAAGATTCAGGCATAGAGTATTATCCTAAAATATTTATTGAAAATAAATTTCCAATATTTTTCCAAGTCAGAGCAGAGACGCTAGATGGAGACCAGCAGCTAAGAGTCTACCACACATACCTGGTTCACACACACGCTGTGCAAACCTGCCACTCGCAAAGGGGTCAGCTGATTGACATTGTTTCCCAAGCCCAGCTGACCATTGCCATTGTAACCCCAGCCGTACACCTTGGAGAGAGGAAGAGAGAGAATGGGCTTTTAAAAGTAATAGTAAGAGGGAACAGATAAACAAATCAGTTACACTTTTTTCACTTCCAACATCCATACTGTACTCTGTACACTGATTTCCAAATAGATGTTTTAGGGGTGGGGAATGAACAGAATTTTGCATCAGTTCCTACTCCATAACTTACTAGCTAGATAATCTTGGGCAAGTCCTTTAATCTTTGTTTTACACGTGAGGAAACTGAGTTTCATTAACAATTATTAAGCACTTACCTGTCAGGACTTTGTGAAAGTTACTAGGAATATATCTTTAATCACAGTTTAACAGAGGGGATGAACTATGCAAATTTTCTGTAGCCAGGTGGCAATTGCTATAATAAAGAGATAATCTAGCCAGTGGTTCTCAACTTTTCTAATGCTGCAACCCTTTAATACAATTCCTCATGTTGTGGTGACCTCCAACCACACACAGGTTGAGAACTGCTGCTGTAGATTCTAACACCATTGGAAAACACATATATTTACATTACAATTCATTAACATAGCAAAATGACAGTTATGAAGTAGCAATGAAAGTAATTTTATGGTTGGGGGTCACCATAACATGAGGAATTGTAATAAAGGGTTGTGGCATAAGAAAGGTTGAGAACCACTGATCTAGGCATTGTAGGAGCAGAGAGGAGAAAGAATTTGGCTACAGAAAGTGAAGGAAAGACTTTTGAGAAAGTGGAGATTTGGGAAGGGCTGAATGATGGATGAGGGGGAAGGCACTCCAGATAGAGGACAGGTTGGAGGCAGGTTCAGAAGACAATATGTGGGCCTGGCTGGACACATATGGGAGAGTAGAAGGAGAAAAGATTAGAAAGAAAGGTAAGGGCCAAGGGGATAAAGTGTTAAAACACATACCAGGGAAAGTAGAATGCTTCTATGGGTCTTTCACTGAAATATTTTAAAAACAGAAACTAATATGCTTAAATTTTCGTTTTGGAAAGATCATGCTGGCTACAACATGAAGGGGAACTGGAGTGTGTATGAGAGGCAGGAAGACCAATCCTATATAATAAAAAGGTAATAGGCAAATTGTCCCCTCGACCAGGAGTTCAACCAGAGTTCCATCAGAGGGCAGAGCCGGCCTGCCAAATGCTTTTAGCCCCTCCCCCTGGCCAGCCCATCCCCAATCAATCCCCCAACCCGGTAGAGGGCAGGACCAGCCAGCCAACCTCCTTTATCCCCTCCCCTTGGCTGGCCTGGCCCAACTGGCCCTAATCAGGGTGGGCTGGCCAGATTCCATCCATGCACAAACTCCTGCACCAGGACTCTAATCAGTAGATGAATTGGTATCTCCTTGGCAAACAGGTGAGCTCTGATGGCATTCCAAACCAACATCGTGGTAGTGGGATCAAGAGAGAGGGAATGGATATGAACTAAGTTAAAGAGGGGGATGTGACAGAATGTAGTGATGATCCCTTAGAGATCTGGAGTGAAAGGGGAGTCATCAGCTGAAAGTAGCAGAGTTGGGCATAGGTGTGACAGAATTGTTAGTTTAGAATGGCCAGTGTGGGACACAGGAAATACTACTGACCAGGAACATTAAAGGGTCTAGTTCAAATTAGAAACCCAAGATGTATGGTAGCACCATGCTCCATGGCAATGCAGGGCAAATAAGAAAAGGCTGGGCCTTTTTTTTTTTTTCAATCTTCACCCAAGTACATGCTTATTGATATGAGAGAGAGGGAAAGGGAAAAATATCAATGTGAGAGATAAACATTGATTGGTTGCCTCCCTTTAGGCACCCCAACAAAACCCGCAACCTAGGCATATGCCCTGACCGGGAATCATTTTAGGGGAGAATTAAGACTCTAAAACAGCCTGTTCTGTTCTCAGGAGATTGCTACCCGGCTGTCTTAGGCCTAAATTCTGGGTGATTGTGGGGCCTGGCTCTGCCACTGGGGCCCGTGTCTTCCAATTGGCCTGTATTTGTTATCAGGGCCCAAAGAGAAGAAGGGGAACAGTTTCGATGCAATGGATTTGACCAAAAGACAAAAGGCAAGTGCAGGCTGTGTCTACTGTACACACAGAGACACCAGCTCTGAATCTATCTGGCTAAAGAGAGTTCTGGTAGTTTCTGTTTCCTTGCTGAGGCAATCCTTTCTAGGAAGCCTGGGCCCATGCTCAGCTCCAACTCAGTGGGCCTCTTCCAGGCCCCTCCCCCAGCCGGTCCCAATGCTGATCAGGGCTGGGGCCAGCCGGCCAACCACCCATGGCTCCTCCCCCAAGCCAGCCAGGCACCATCAGCCCCGTTTGGGGCAGGCTGGAGGGACCCCACCCATGCATGAATTTATGCACTGGGCCTTTAGTGTATAAAAAGCAGCTACAAATGGTCTAAAAATATTCAGGTAAAACACTGTTGTTAACAGGGAAGTTACAGAATAGCAAAGCAAAGCAGTAGGCATAATAATTCTTTAAAAAGGTAATTATATTTACCCATATATAACTATTTATAGAAGAAAGTCCAAAAGGATATATATCAAACTATTCACAAGACTGGAGAAAAGAAATCCACATTTTACTTTATATGTTTCATTTCACTTGTTTTCTTTTGTTAAAATAATCGCAATAATAATCTTAAAATTAAATTTATTTTTAAAAAGGAAGTGAAGAATACTGGAATGGAAGATGTCATATGACTATCCTAAGGAATTCCTAAGTCAACCAGGATATCAGGGTTGATTCCAAAAATAAATCAACACACTCTATCACCCAAGGCATAATTCCATATGTGAGTGGCAAAGATGTATTTTTGGGTAATTTTTGTGTACTAAGACATACAGAGGTAGTAACAGGCCCTTTTAAGTAGAAGTTGCAACCAGAATAATTTTCTAAAAATAACCCACTGATTCGAAGGTGACCATGAGAGAGGTCACTGTAAGATGGGTTTTTAAAAGTAGTTAACAGTAATCATGACAAAAAAAAATTCTGCTTTCGCAAGTTGCTTCTTCCTGTGAACTAACATTTCAAATATAAACAGGTAGTTCTACAGAGACATCATGCCCATTGGAGTCATCAACTCTCTATAAACATCATCAGCTAACTTCAAAAAGTGAACAGTTGATTTTTCATTGGAAGAATGATGTATGTAAAATGTTAATTGGTTGATTAAATCGCAAATACCTGTAAACATTAAGCTACTTGGATTTTCTACAAAATAAAATTTAGACACATTAAAATCTTTACTTACAGAAAAATTTAAAAATTCACATTGAGGCCCTGGCTGATGTGGCTCAGTTGGTTGGAGCATAGTCCCATTCACCAAAAGGTGGTGGGTTTAATTCCTGGTCAGGGCATATACTCAGGTTGTGAATTTGATCCCTGCGTTGGGGTGTGGAAGATAAACAATCAATATTTCTCTCTCACACTGATGTTTCTCTCTCCCTGTCTCTTCCTCCTTTTCTCTCCCTTTCCTTCTCCCCCTCCCTTTTCTCTCTCTCTCTCTTTTTCTCTCTCTTCTTCCTGCCCTCCCTCTTCCCTTCCTCTCTCTAAAATCAATTAAAACCAAAATTCACACTGAGGAGCAAATATTCTCTGGTTACTCCTTAGTCAGTAATCAGTTATCAATGGGGTATCAAAAAAAAGCACTATTGCTTCCACAATCTAATACATGCACCTTATGAAAAAAAAGATATTTCATTAAAAGAAGTGGGGGAGGGGAATGCAAAGATAGCTCACCTCACCAGTGTCAAGAACAGCCATGGATGAGGTCTGACCACAGGCAATACCCACTACTCTCTTAATATGTAAACAATGTGTAACTTTTCGAGGAGTAGGTTGATTTGCTGTAGATCCTGATCCCACTTGGCCACAGTTGTTATAACCCCAAGCAAATACCTACACAAAAGAAGGGGAGGAAAAATAAGGGTAAGGGTAAAAATTCTATGATCATAAATAAATCCACTTAACAGAGTACTTACAATGTGATAAATGGCTCTGTAAGCTTAACTGCATTAACCTATTCAATCATCATAGAAACCTATACTGTGACCCTGGGTTAGACACTATTACCATCCCCATTTTACACATGGAAATTGAAATGCAAAGAGGTTAAGTGATTTGCTGGAGGTTCCAGAGTTAGCAAGCAGTAGAAGTGGAAGCTGAACCCAACATAGTCCAGCTGTGGTCTTCACCACTACGCTGCATTGCCTCTACAATTATGGCAGCCATATATGTTTTTTAATCTGGCATCAATTAAAAATGAAGTATATGCTACATAAAAATCATGACATGAAAAAAATCTGAACTCTTTGGCCATAACATTTTTTTTTTCATGGAAATTTTCAAAACTACACTATGTTTTTTCCTTGTCCAATACCGAACATTCATAACCCTTCCCAATGACTCAGGACCATCATTACTATAATTATCAATCATAGTTCCACATCATAACATAATCATGACCGAAAGTATTGTGGAGACATTTATCCCTACAGAAATGAGACCAAGCTATTAGTCTGTTCTTGGTAATAGTTCCTCTACATCCTGCTTATTACTTTTGGTCTGTGATCTGCCATAAACTGAAACCAGCTTTCTGAGAGAGAGAGATATAAAAAAAAAATCTCTAAGCTAGCTAAAATCTAGTAACAAAGATGAAAAACAAACAAACAAACAAACAAAAAAACATCACTTCAGGTTAATTACCAAAACATTCTATCAAACAGGAATATGATCAGAGAGGAGAATTAGGGAAAGGGGAATTTTGGCAGTAGAGACAATAAATTTCTACACTAGGGCAACACTTCCTAAAAGTAGATTCACAGGAATATTTAGTATAATCATGCAAATATTTAGCACAATTATCTAAATGTGTTTAGGGTAAAAATTACCAGGAATCTAAACTGTACAAATTAGTAAGTTCCAATTTCAACATTCTTCTGGCACTTCTCACATATCCTAGTTCTCTTGCAATACAGCTTTAATTTTAAAATCTGGTGCTCGGATTTATGCACTGGTGGGGTCCCTCAGTCTGGCCTGTGCCCTCTCACAAATCGAGACCCCTCAGGAGATGTAGTAGTGTGTGAGGCAGCAGGCGTCTGGGAAGGAGACTGGGCACTGTGCCACTCCAGCTCATCCCAGCCCGGCTGTGCCTACCACCGTGCTGCTAGGGAGGCAGGAGAAGCTCACGCCATTGCAGCTGTACTCACCAGCCATAAGCCCAGTGTCTGGCGCCCCTGAATCAGCTGAGCAGTGCTCCTGCTGTGGGAGTGCATTGACCATCAGGGGGAAGCTCCAACATTGAGCGTCTTCCCCTGACAGTCAGTGCACATCATAATGACCAATCAAATGGTCATTCAATTGCTTAGGCTTTTATATATATAGATAGGGACTGTAGTTCTACTAACCAAGAAACAGACTAGGAAACAGTGGATTCCGGGGCATAATGCCTGTATGCTAGCCTGGCTCCAGCTCATCCCAGCTATGAAACCTTGATCTCCATGAGCTTCTTTGGTTTCTTCATCCTACATAGTAAACTGTAACACCACTGAAGAACTTTAAACAGGGAACAAAATAACCTGATTTCTGTTTTAGAAATCACAGGAGATGGATAAATAATACTGGAAAGGTAGAATGATGACTGTGGAATAAAAGATCATGGTAACAAGGCTTGACCTAAGGTTATGGAGATGGAGAGGAACAAAATAATATGAGATTAGAAAGTAGAATCAACATGATGAGTAACCTTTAAGATAAGCATGGAACTTATAGTAAACAAATAGTACAGTTCCTACTGGAATGCTGGTAAAGTTATTTTCTATGACATCATTACATTTACTGGAAAACAAAATACACCTTAATTTAAAGGATATGGTAATTAAAAAGAAAAGTACAGAACACTGTCATACACCTCTAATTTGTAGTCATGTAATAAACAGCATGAGACTCAACTGCTTTAAAGCTGAAATCTACCATCATCAAAGAGTGTTCCTGATCACATAATACAGAATGTGTTAGAAAAAGAGTATGTTCCTACAATGTGTTTAGCTATACACACAGGGCTACTATGTCTACACTATACCAAGTACAATATGGTCATTATATTTTTGGCACTTTCAAAGTAGTTAAAAGGTAGAAACAATCCAAACATCCAGCAATGAATAAACAATTAAACAAAATGTGGCATCTTACCAATAATAGACAAACATGTAAATTGACTGTACCTCTGCTACACCCATAGCCAATCAGAGTGAGTATGCAAATAAACCCAACAAAGATGGCAGCTAATTTGCATACATAGGCACCAGCACCTGGGTCGCTGGAACATCCTGGCACTCAGGTCACTGAGGTTGGCCCAGTGTGGGCCCTGAGCAAGTTGAGAAGGGCCTGAGCCAGGGGCCTCCTGGGTAGGGCCAAGCCTGCGATCAGAGCCGAGGGGGCAGGGGCAGGGGCAGAGCCAGTGATCGGAGGGAGCTAGGGGTCCCTGCCCAGGCCGAAAGCGTAGGCCAGAGGCTTTAGGCCTGGGAAGGGGCAGAATCTGTGTTCGAAGGGAGTTGGGAGTCTGCTGTCCAGGCCAGAAGTGTAGGCCAGAGGCTTTTGGTCTGGGCAGGGGTAAAGCTGGCTATCAGAAGGAGCTGGGGGTCTCCTGCCCAGTTCAAAAGCCTTGCCTAAAGTCTTTAGGCCTGGGTAGGTGTGAGCTAGTGACTGGAAGGAGCTGGGGGTCCCCTGCCCAGGCCTAAAGTGTCAGCCACAGGCTGCAGGCCTGGGTAGGGGCGGAGCCCGCAATCAGAGACTATTGACAATCGATGTGAACTACAGAGGAAATACCTTTTCTGACTGCTCATTGGCTAAGCTTCCTGTATGCCATGGGTAATATTCTTTTTTTTTTTTTTAATATATTTTATTGATTTTTTACAGAGAGGAAAAGAGAGGGATAGAGAGTTGGAAACATCGATGATGAGAGACATCGATCAGCTGCCTCCTGCACGCTCCCTATTAGGGATGTGCCCTGCAACCAAGGCCGGAATTGAACCTGGGACCTTTTAGTCCGCAGACCAACGCTCTATCCACTAAGCCAAACCCGGGACCTTTTAGTCCGCAGACCGACACTCTATCCACTAAGCCAAACCAGTTTTGGCGGTAATATTCTTAATAACTTAGGTAACACAAATCCAAAAAGGTGACCTAGGGTTTTTCCTCCACACTTCTAGAGAAAAAAAACGAAGGTCTGCTGCTGGAGCACTAAGAAATGTTATATCCTGCCCAAGCTGGTTTGGCTCAGTGGGTAATGCTTCAGCCTGCCAACCGCAAAGTCTGGATTTGATTCTGATCAAGGGCGTGTACCTAGGTTGCAGGCTTCTTCCTGGCCAGGGCCCAGGTCAGGGTTCATGCAAGAGGCAACCAATCAAAGTATTCCTCTCACTTTGATGTTTCTGTCTTTCCCTTTCTCTTCTACATTCTCTGAAAGTCAATGGAAACATATCCTCAGGTGAGGATTAAAAAAAAAAGAAAGAAAGAAATGTTATGTCCTATGAAAGACACATCTTAAAAATGCCTAAAGAAAGTTGTCATTTTTTTCATGGTGAAGGTACTGGAGTCCGTGTTGATGAAAACATCTTGGAGGCTGTGGTGAATGGCAGTGGCAATTGGCAGTGTCTAGAGCAGCAGAGTAATGGGGCTGGTACCTTTCCCTCAACAGCCCCGTCACCTCCCACAAAGGGAGGCCAGACTCTGGCCTAAGCCATCAGTAGAACATCCCCTGAGGGCTCCCAGTATGTGAGAGGGGGCAGGTTGGGCTGAAGGACCCTCCACCTCCAGTGCATGAATTTTGTGCACTGGGCCTCTAGTATAAATATAATAGAATATTATTTAGTCTTTAAAAGGGAATTCTGACACATGCTACCATATGGATAAATCTTGAAGACATTTTGCTATGTCAAATAAGGTAGTCGCAAAAAGATAAATACAGTAGATTCCATTCATAGGAGGCACCTGGAGTAGTCAAATTCATAGATAGCCCCTGATTGACAGGGGCTAAGGAAAGAGGAAATGGAGAGTTAATGATTAATAGGTACAAAATTTCAGTTTTGTGAGGTAAAAAGAGTTCTGTGGATGAACGGTGGTGATGATTACACAACAATGTTAAGTGTAGTTAATGGCACTGAATTCTACACTTAAAATGATTAAGATATAAAATTTTATATTATGTGTGTTTTACCACAATTTAAAAAATTAAGAATAAAGGCAAGGTACTTACCTCTCCATCAGCTGCCAAAGCCATTGAATGATGGGAGCCACAAGCTACTTCAACCACTTGTTTGATCAAGAGATTGGTACAGACTTGGATGGGAGCAATGCCTTCGTTGGTTGTCCCATTCCCAAGCTGGCTATATCCATTGTGACCCCAGGCATAAACAACTCCATCTATATAAGATGGCCACACACAAAGAATCAGCTCCAAGAAGAAATGGCATTGCTGCATTTTCCCCCAGATTTTGCACAACTCATTCTCCAACCTTAATTTTTTCACATTGCCCTTCCTCCCTACAAAGTAACTACTGATAAGGGTTGGGGGAAAGAGAAAATAGGATAGACAGATGCAAAATTGTTAAAGAAAGGACTAACATAGAAAGATCAGCTTTGTGGTCAGAAATCAGCTTATATATAAAAACATTTCACCTTCTACACACTTTTAATCATCTCAATAATTTGTGACAGGTACCAAGCAAAAGAGAAAACACAGGAAAGTTCAATACTAATTAACTGTTTTTCTTTTGATGCTTTTAATATTCTCTCTTTGTCTTTTGTTCTTGGCATTTTAATTATGTTGTGTCTTGCTGTGGTCTTCTTTGGATTCCTCTTGTTTGGGGTTCTTTGTACTTCCTGGACTTGTAAATCTATTTCTTTCACCAGGTGGGGAAAGTTTTCAGTCATTATTTCTTCAAATAGGTTTTTAATATCTTGCTCTCTCTCTTCTTCTAGCACTCCCATAATTCTTATGTTGGTACACTTGAAGTCCCAGAGGGTCCTTAAACTATCTATTTTTGGATTCTTTTTTCTTTTGGCTATTCCGGTTGGGTGTTTTTGCTTCTCTGTATTTCAAATCTTTGACTTGATTCTTGCGATCCTCTAGTCTGCTGTTGGATCTCTGTATATTACTTTTTACTTCAGTCAGTGTATGCCTAATTTCTAGTTGGTCCTTTTTCATATCCTTGAGGGTCTCACTAAATTTATCAACTTTTTCTAGAAAATTCTTGAAAAACCTTGTAACTGTGGTTTTGAACTCTATATCCAGTCATTTGCTTTCCTCCATTTCTTTTGTTTGTGACATATTTGTCTCCACATTTTGGTTGCTTCCCTGAGTTAATAGAGTGGCTTTGTGTGCTAGGTGTTCTACAGGGCCCAGTGGCTGAGCCTTCCCAGTTACCTGAAGTGGACACTCTTGGTGCACCCCTTTGTGGGCTGTGTGCACAGTCTTGTTGTAGTTAAGTCTTGATTGTTGTTGGTATCACTGGGAGGAATAGACCTCCAGGCTAATTGGAAGTGAAGATCAGCTGTGTTTACAATGGGAGAACTTCTGTGCTAGAGACGCCCTTATGAGGCAAGACATGCTTCAGTGGGGCTTTGGTGGTCAGAGTCTAACCCTGAGTGTGTCATTTATGGATCTGAGGAGCTGTAATCTGGATGTTCCTACTCTGACCCCTGGGTACACTGGCTCTTGGTTCTCCAAGGAGGTGCTAATTTAGCCTCGGCCTGAGGCCACCCAGAAGGAGCTACAGAGAGATCTGCAGATTCCTCCTTTTTTAGGGAGTTTTGGAGGTGCCCAGATGACACCCAGCTGTGAAGCAATGCAAGCTGCTGTGGGATCTTGGGCCTTCTTTTGGATGTTCTGGGTCTCTCTGACTCAGCTGCAATTTGTCAGGTAAGTTTAGATTTCAAAGAACCAGGCCATTCATATGCAAAAGCCTCTGTGCACAGCTTGAATGGGGTGGAGTCTCAGGGCGGAGCAAACAGCAATGGCTTCCCCTCAGCCCTGCCCTAAGAGGCCCCAGGTCTCAGTGACCTTTGGTAATTGCTGCAAGCACCTCTGAGAGGAAGCCATCCTCAAGTTTCACCCACTGCCAGACAGTTCAATTTCTGCCCGTATGAGTCTGGGTCCCCAGATTCTCACCCGAAACTGGAGTTCAGAGCAGTCAGGAGGTTGTGTCTCCCTTCCAATTGAAAAGTCCAGCCGTGTACTCAGTTGCCAGCGCTCTCTGAGCGCATGCCTCCATACCTCTGCACTTTACTTCCATAGCTCCCCTGAATCTCTTCCCTTCCAGTTGTAGAATTTCCACTTAGCCAGCCTTCCTGTGGTTCTGGATGATGTCTGTTTTGTCTTTTAGTTGCAGTTTTAAAGTTGTGCAAGGCAACAAGTTCAGGGTTTACTTATGCTGCCATCTTGGTTTCTCCGAATCTCTGACTTTCAAGGAAACTCAATGTAGCTTTCATAGACTGAATACTGGGTTGAAGAAGTAATCAGAAAATAATCTATACAATAAAAGGTTATTATACAAATCAACCAAACAGCAGAACTACTGGTCACTATGATGCGCACTGACCTCCAGGGGGCAGATGCTCAACACAGGAGCTGCCCACTGGTGGTCAGTGCACTCCCACAGGAGAAGCACCACTCAGCCAGAAGCCAGCTCACAGCTGGAGAGCGCAGCAGTGGTAGTGGGAACCTCTCCTGCCTCCACAGCAGCGCTAAGGATGCCTAAAAGCTTAAGCCCACTCCTCACAGGGAGCAGGCCTACGCCGTCAATAAAACATCCTCTGAGGGCTCCTGGACTATGACAGGGGGCAGGCCGGGCTGAGGAACCTTCTGTCCCAGTGTCCAAATTCTGTGCACCAGGCCTATTTTATAATTTTATAAGTAACCTAATTTAATATTGTTTCAGAAGATAAAGAGAAATCCATAAGCCCTACATCTGTATGTGAGGTAATGATACTGAATGAATATGTATCTTCAGAACTGTCACCAGGTGGGACTATATGTTCAATTTAATAACATAGCATTATTTGAAATATTCCTAAAATGCATTTCAGAAATACCACATAGACCAATAAAAACTGAAAACATGTTTTTATCTTCATTCACTCCCCAAATCCTATTGAAATAACAGTAAGGGATCAGGGGAAGGCATAAACACTCAAGTAAGAGAAGAAAATACAACAGGAGACACGTCAACAAAATTTGAGGAAGCAGATGGATGTAATAAGAAGCAAAGCATGCCAAGATCAGTTTGGCTTGGTGGATAGAGCATCGGCTTGCAGACTGAGGGGCCCGGGGTTCGATTCCGGTTGGGGGCATGTACCTTGCTTGTGGGCACATCTCCACAGTGGGGCGTGCAGGAGGCAGCTGATTGATGTCTCTCTCTCATCGATGTTTCTGACTTTCTATCTCTCTCCCTTCCTCTCTGTAAAAAATCAATAAATTAAAAAAAAAAAAAGCAAAGCAGATCAGAGAAGGTGATATCTATAGCAGCAAAAGGAGCAGCCAAGATTGAACACAGGGAGAGAAACCAAGATGGCAGCAAAGGTAAACACCTAAACTACTGCCTCACACAACAATTTTAAAACTACAACTAAAAGACAAAATGGACACCATGCAGAACCACAGGAAAGCTGGCTGAGTGGAAATTCAACTAGAGGAAAAGAGAACAACACAATGAAACTCAGAGAAGCTGCAAAAGGCTAAGGTACAGAGACACGCATGGAGAGGACTGGCAGCTGAGTGCATGGCTGGTTTTCTCAAGCGGGAGGGAAATGGGAGATCCCAAATGCACTGAGCTCCAGTTCTGGGCGAGATCCTGGGAACCCAGACCCATTCAGGGGGAATCTGGACTGTTAGGAAAAGAGAAAAGCACACTCAGACTCAGGGGACTGCGAAAAGCAGAGGTCTAGAGGCACATGAGCACCCAGGACTGACTGCTGAGTGTGCAGCTGACTTTCTCAAGCAGGAGGGAGACAGAACCTCCCAAGTGCACTGAACTACAGTTCCAGGCGAGACTCTGGGAACCCAGACTCATTAGGGTGGAATCTGACTGTCTGGAACTGGACAAAACTCGAGGGTGGCTTTCTCTCAGAGGTGCTTGCAGCGATTACTGAGGGACACTGAGACCCAGGAACTCAGAGGGCAGAGCGGACAGGAAGCCAATGCTATCTACTCTGCCCCATCCAAGCTCAGCTCAGAGGCTTTTGCAATTTTGCAAGTCTTGTCTCATAACAGTGTTTCCAGCACAGTTCTCCCAGTGTAAACAGGTGATCCTCACCGCCAATTTCCCTGGAGGTCAATTCCTCCCAGTGATACCAACAACAATCAAGACTTAACTACAACAAGACTGTGCACACATTCCACAAAAGGGTGCACTAAGAGTGTCCACCTCAGGTAACTGGGGAAGCTGAGCCACTGGGCCCTATAGGATACCTAGCACACAAAGCTATTCTATCAATTCAGGGAAGCAGCAAAAATGTGGAGACAAAGAAATAGATTACAAATAGGAAAGCAAACGACTGGATATAGAGTTCAAAACCACAGTTATAAGGTTTTTCAAGAATTTCCTAGGGAGGGAATCCAAGATGGCATAGGTAAACACCAACACTGCTGCCTCGCACAACAATTTCGAAACTACAACTAAAAGACAGAACGGACATCATCCAGAACCACAGGAAAGCTGGCTGAGTGGAAGTTCTACAGCTAGAAGGAAAGAGAGGGGCTCACGGAGAACCAGAGGAGCTGCAAAAAGCTGAGGTACGGAGACGCGCGTACTGAGAGAGCGGGTGCTGGAGGACCTGGCTGGCTTTCTCTGGCGGGAGGGAAACAGAGACTCCCAAAGGCATTGAACCCCTTACCTTACGACACTAAACCCCAGATCCAGCTGAAACTCATATGGTGGGAGTTTGGACTGTGAAAAGGGAGAGGTGCACGGAAATTCAGGGGAGTCCCAAAAGATCAGAGGTCCGGTGGCATGCAGAGGACAGATTGCTGGTTGTGCCGCTGGCTTTTGCAAGTGGGTGGGAGACAGACCCTCCCAACTGTGCCACTTCTGACTCCACTAAGCCCCTGTTTCGGGCGAAGCCCTGGGGACCTAGACTCATGTGGTCCTAGAGCACAGGGGAGCTGGAAAGGCAGCGGTCTAGAGGCACTGCGGGTGCACGAGCACGCATGCACAAGAACCGCTCCAGCGATTACGTGAGACTCAGGGGCCGTGGAGGGCAGGGCCGACAGGAAGGCAAGGTGGTCCCTTAAGCCCTGAGACTCCACCCATCCCAAGCTCAACAGACAGGCTTCTGCAGTTTTGCAAGTCTGGTATCATAAGGCTGAATCCAACACAGAAGTTCTCCTGGAATAGTGAAAATGCCAAGACAAGGGAAGGGATCACAAACAAAAGAAATGGAGGAAAAGAAATGACTTTTGGATATAGATTTCAAAACCATACTTGTAAGGTTTTTCAAGAATATGCTAGAAAAGTTGGATAAAGTTAGCGGGAGTCAAGAGGAGATAAAAAAGAACCAACTAGAGACAATGGCTGAAATAAAAAAAAATATTATACAGAGTCCTAACAGCAGACTAGAGGAAGGCAAGAATCAAGTCTAAAATTTGAAATATAAAGAAACAGAAAACATTCAACTGGAAAAGCAAGAAGAGAAAAGAATCCAAAAATGTAAAGATAATGTAAGGAGCCTCTGGGAAAGCTTCTAGCGTACCAACATCAGAATTGTGGGGGTGCCAGAAGAAG
>PVJN01020807.1:0-35395 GCA_004026805.1 Lasiurus borealis | reverse complement strand
TCTATCCACTGAGCCAAACTGGTTTCGGTAGCCCACAATTCTTTCTATCGATAAGTATTCACCATGCTTTCCATCCTGTTTCCACTCCCTATAGTTAACCAGTCTTTTTAGTTTCTGGTTTATGTTTATGTTTCCTGTGCTGCCTTTTACAAAATAAGCAGATACATGGTTATTTCTTATTTTCCCTTTTTATTACTTTTGCATGCTTTTTAAACTTAATATTTCCTAAATCACTCATATCATTCAGAGATTCTCATTCTTTCTTGCAGTTACATAATACTTCATTGTGTGAGTATATTACAGCTTAACCACTCTCCCATGTGTGGCTGTTCTGATTGTTTTCATTGTTTTGAATTCACAAGAAATGCTACAATGAATAACCGTGTGAGTATGTATTTTTGTACGATTGAAAGTATATCTGCAGGATAAATTCCTGGAACTAGAAATGATAGGTACCTGTCGATTTTTGCTAAAAATTGCCAGATTCCCCCCACTCCATAAGGATTCTACAAATTTGCATTCCCACCAGAATGTGGTACTGAGGTATGAATGCCTATTTCTCTGCAGCCTCACCAACAGACTGTCATCTTATTTTTTTAATATTTTCCAATCTGATACCTGAAAATTGATTCAGTATAATTTTAATTTGCATTTTTATTATTTTAAGTAAAGTTGAAAATTTTTATTAAGGGACATTCTTAAAATTTTGGGGTGTGAATTGTCTATGTCTTACTAGTTTTTTATTAGGTTTTTGATGTTTCCCCCTCAATTTTAAATAGTTCTTTAGATATTATAGCTATTTATCCTTTACCAACATGTGTTGCAAATATTTTCTCTCTTTTTTGCATTTTTTGACATAATAAATCTGTATTGCTCAGATTATTACAATTGTTCCTCTCCCCCCCCTAGTAGCTACCCTCCACTCAGCTCCCACCCCACCCTCTGCCCTTACCTCCCCCTCGTTGTCTTTATCCATAAGTGTATGTTTTTTGTCCAGTCTCTCCCTGCAACCCCTTCACCCCTTTCCCCCTGAAAATTGTCAGTCCACTCCCTTTCTATGCCCCTGATTCTATTATATTCACCAGTTTATTATGTTCATTAGATTTTTAATTCACTTGATTTTTAGATTCACTTTTTGATAGATATGTATTTGTTGTTCATAATTTTTATCTTTACTTCTTTCTTCTTCTACCTTTTTCTTAAAGATTACTTTTCAGCATTTCATATAATACTGGTTTGGTGCTGATGAACTCCTTTAGCTTTTTCTTATCTGTGAAGCTCTTTGTCTGCTCTTCAATTCTGAATGATAGCTTTGCTAGGTAGAGTAATCTTGATTGTAGGTTCTTGCTATTCATCACTTTGAATATTTCTTGCCACTCCCTTCTAGCCTGCATAGTTTCTGTTGAGAAATCAGCTGACAATTGTATGGGTGCTCCCTTTTAGGGTATGAACTCTTTTTCTCTTGCTGCTTTTAATATTCTCTCTTTGTCTTTTGTTCTTTGTATTTTAATTATGATGTGTCTTGGTGTGGTCCTCTTTGGATTCCTTTTGTTTGGGGTTCTGTGCACTTCCTGGACTTGTAAGTCTATTTCCTTTACCAGATGTGGGAAGTTTTCAGTTCTTATTTCTTCAAATAGGTTTTCAGTATCTTGCTCTTTCTCTTCTTCTAGCACCCCAATAATTCTGATGTTGGTACACTTGAAGTTATCTAGACGCTCCTTACACTCTCTTCACATTTTTGGATTCTTTTTTCTTTTCCAGTTGAGTGTTTGCTGCTGCTTTGTATTTCAAATGTTTGACTTGATTCTTGCATTCTTCTAGTCTGCTATTAGGTGTCTTTATAATATTTTTTGATTCAGTCAGTGTTTGTTTAATTTCTAGTTGGTCCTTTTTGATATTCTCTTGAGTCTCGCTAAATTTATCCATCCAAGGAAATTCTTGAAAAACCTTATAACTGTGGTTTTGAACTCTCTATCCAGTCATTTGTTTTCCTCCATTTCTTTCGTTTGTGATCTGTTCTTTTGTCTCCACATTTTGCTGTTTCCCTGAGTTGGTAGAGTAGCTTTGTGTGCTAGGTGTCCTATATGGCCCAGTATCTCTGCCTCCCCAGTTACCTGAGGTGGACTCCCTTGGTGCACCCCTTTGTGGACTGTGTGTACAACCTTGTTGTAGTTAAGTCTTGATTGTTGTTGGTTTCACTGAGGGGAATTGACCTCCCAGCCAACTGGTTGTGAGGATCAGCTGTGTCTATGTCGGGAGAACTTCTGTACTGGAATCAGCCTTATGATTTACAAGATTGCAAAAGCCTCTGTGTTAGGTGTGGGCGGGGCAGAGATTCAGGGCTGAGCAGACAGTCTTGGCTTCCCTTCAGCTCCTGGTTCTCAGTGTTCCTCGGTAATCATTACAGCCCTCTCTATGCACAGTCATGCTCATGCACCTCCAGATCTCTGTCTTCCCAGCTCCCCTGAGTTTCTCTGTGCTCTGGGGACCCGTATAAGTCTGGGTTCCCAGGGTCTCACCTGAAACTGGGGTTCTGTGAAGTCCAAGGTGTTTCAGTGCAGTTGGGAGGTTCTGTCTTCCTCTCGATAGAGAAAGCCAGTGGCACTATCAGCAGTCATTCCTCTCTGCATGCACTTGTGTGCGAGCCTCTAGACCTCTGCTTTTTGTGGCTCCCGTAATTTTCCATGCACTCCTCCCTTACCATGACACTCCAGACTCCCCCGTATGCGTCTAGCCTGGAACTTGGGTTTAGTGCAGTCGGAAGTGGGGTTCAGTGCAGCAGGGAGTTTCTGTTTCCCTCCCGCTAGAGGAAGCCATCCAGGCTCTTCACCGCCTGTTCTCTCCACAGGCATGTCTCCATACCTCAGCTTTTTGCAGCTCCTCTGAGTCTCCGTGAGCCCCTCTCTTTCCTTCTGGTTGTAGAATTTCCACTCAGCCAGCTTTCCTGTGGTTCTGGATGATGTCTGTTCTGTCTTTTAGTTGTAGTTTTGAAATTGTTGTGCGAGGCAGCAGTTTAGATGTTCATCTATGCTGCCATCTTGGTTTCTGTCTCTCTTTTTCGCATTTTAAAATCTTTATTGTTGAAAGTATTACATGCTTCCCTTTCCCCCATCCGCATTCTCCCTTCTAGTTCACCTCTATCCCCTGCCCCAGGCCTTCATCACTCTATTGTCTGTGTCCATATGGGTTATACGCATATGCATACAAGTTCTTTGGTTGATGTCTGCAAATGTTTTCTCAAGTTTGTCATTTGTCTTTAACTTTGATATATATATTTGTATGTTAATGTTTTTTAAAACTTTTATGTGGTCAAATGAATCAATTTCTTATTGCATTTGGATTTTGAGTCACAGTTAGAAAACCTTTACCCTACTTCCAGAATATATAGGAATTCACCAATTTTTTTTCTAGGACTTAGAGTTTAAATTTATTTATTCAGATCTCTGATGCATTTGAAATTTATTATTGTGAATAGTGTGAGGTATAAATCTACTTTTATCTTTTTCCAAATGGTTATCCTGCATTGTTTATTAAAAGTTCATTTATGCCCCAGTGATTTGAGATGACACATTAGATTTCTCTGTTTACTTGACTTATATTTCTGGACTTCTTGTTCTGTTTCACTGACATGTCTGTCTATTCCTCGGGACAGTACCACACTTTTATTTATAAAGGCTTTATAGTGTGATTTAATATCCCTTTTCAGTTTTTTCCTAGTTATTGTTGCATGTTTATTTTTCCATGTGGACATTTTCAACTTGTCTAGCTACATAAAAAAAAACTTTTTAGTATTTTATTTGGATTGTATTAAATTTGAAAATTAACTTGAGATCTGATATCTCTATGATGTTCTCTTCAAGAACAGAGGATACATTTCCATTTGTTTCTCAGTGTTTAATCTTCATTATTGCAATTTGAATGGTGTTTCCCTCTACTATTATCTTCTGTAATTGACTATTACTTGGGTATGTGAAGGCTATTGGTTTCTGTATCT
This sequence comes from Lasiurus borealis, assembly GCA_004026805.1. Classification (NCBI taxonomy): domain Eukaryota; kingdom Metazoa; phylum Chordata; class Mammalia; order Chiroptera; family Vespertilionidae; genus Lasiurus; species Lasiurus borealis. Next base: position 31,401 of record PVJN01020807.1, on the reverse strand, counting down.
TAATTCTGCATAGCCATTTGGAAAAAAAAACTAAGCCCAACTCCTCTCACACCATGCACAAATCAATTTGCAATGGATTAGAGAACTAAAGCTTCTAGATGGGAATGGGAATATCTTTGTGATTTGGCAGTAGGCAAAGTTTTCTTAGACATAGATAAATAACATCTATCAAAGAAAAAATCAATAAAATACACCATCAAATTTTAAAATGTCTGCTAATGAAATGACACCAATAAAAAAATATATAGGCAAGCCATAAACTTGGAAAGCATATTCACAAAACATATATCTGAAAATGGATTGGTATCAGGATATAGAAAAAACTCCTGACAGCTTAATGATATAAATAAATACCCAGCAAAAATGGGCAAAAGATTTGAACACACAAAATGAAAAATAGATAAATAGAAAATATATTGTACATTTTATATAGGAAAATTTTATGGTATGTGAATTATTATTTTCCTCATTCAAGGATATTTTTTCACTGATATTTAGAGAGAAGGAAAGACAGAGAGAAATATCAATTTGAGAGAAACTCATTGATTGGTTGTGTCCTATACAAGCCCCAAGCAGGCCTTGGGCTAGGGAGAAGCCTACAACAAGGTATGTGCCCTTGCCTGAAACTGAATTTGAGACCCTTCAGCCCACAGGCTGATGCTCTATCCACTGAACCAAACCAGCTAGGGCTGGTAGGTGAATTATATCTTAATTTTTGAAAAGCAGTTATGTGGGGGCCAAAGCAATTTTCTAGGGATTTTTCTTGTGCTTAGAGATACCAGGGGTAAATTTTAGACTAGATAAATGAATGGACTTTCAGGCAGACCGGGAATCGAACTGCAACCTCCTTGGTCATAGGTTGACATTTAACCACTGAGCAACACCAGCTAGGCTCAGCTGAGATTTTGATAAGTTGAACAACTGTAAGTTGGAAGGTATGCTATTTGACAGTTCTTAGAGCACAACTACTTATAGCACAACTATTTTGTTGCCAAAGTACAGAGTCATGTGTTTTAAAAGTCAACTGAAGTGAAAAATGAGCCAGACAAGAACCCGTCCTGGAATAGAAAGCCATTGCCCTTTAGCATGGAGGCAGGCCAAGGGAATATTCCCTGTCAGGGCCAATAGACATTCGAGAAGTAAGTTGTAATATGCTTCAGCACTTGGATGAACCAGATCCCCAAAACTCTACACTAGAGAGCAATTATAATTTTAGGCTAGAAAAAATTTAAAGTACATAACCAAATCTTGGTCATGAAAAAGAATATTAGGAAAGATTTCAATTTGAACAGTGTAACTTCTGGATCAGCCAGCCACCAAAGAGAAACTAGTTATGAAAAGTATGTCTGGGTAACCAAATGAATTGACTTGCTGAATGGGATTGTTAGTGCTGAAGTTGATAAATGTAATGGAATGTCTATGAAAAATATTGACTTTGATTTTCTAAGAATTGGTTTGAAACCCCTCTTTATTTTTTAAAAAATATATTTTATTGATTTTTTACAGAGAGGAAAGGAGAGAGATAGAAAGTCAGAAACATCGATGAGAGAGAGACATCGATCAGCCGCCTCCTGCACGCCCCACAGTGGAGATGTGCCCGCAAGCAAGGTACATGCCCCCAACCAGAATTGAACCTGGGACCTTTCAGTCTGCAAGCCGAGGACGCTCTATCCACTGAGTCAAACGGGTCTGGGCTGAAACCCCTCTTTATTATTGTCATTCCTAGTTTGTGAAAATACCTTGTGCATGTGGGAATGGGTAAAGCATCCATCTTATTTTTTCAATATAATAAATCTTTATTGTTAAGATTATTACAATTGTTCCTCTATTTCCCCCCCATATCTCCCTTTCACCCGGTTCCCACCCCTCCCTCTACTCTTACCTCCCCCCCCCACATTGTGCTCATCCATAGGTGTATGATTTGTGCAATCTCTCCCTGCATCCCCTTTCCCCCTTTCCCTATGAGAATTGTCAGTCCACTCCCTTTATATGCCCCCAATTCTATTATATTCAGTTTATTCGGTTCATTAGATTTTTAATTCACTTGATTTTTAGATTCACTTGTTGATAGATATGTATTTGTTGTTCATAATTTTTGTCTTTACCTTCTTCTACTTCTTCCTCTTCTTAAAGAGTATCTTTTAGCATTTCATATAATACTGGTTTGGTATTGATGAACTTCTTTAGCTTTTTTTTTTTTAATTGTGTTACATGTATATATATCTCCCCATTGCCCCGCCCTCCCAGCCATACCCCAACTTTCCAGTGCCTTGTGTTCATTGGTTATGCTTATATGCATGCATACAAGTTCTTTGGTTGATCTCTTATCTACCCCAACTCTCCCTAATCTTCCTGCTGTAATTTGGCAGTCTGATACTTTACTGCCTCGGTAGCTTTTTTTTTGGTCATCAATTTATAATGTTCTTTATTATCCATAAATGAGTAAGATCATGTGGTGTTTTTCTTTCATTGACTGGCTTATTTCACTTAGCATAATGCTCTCCAGTTCCATCCAGGTTGTTGCAAATGGTAAGAATTCCTTCTTTTTAATGGCAGCATAGAATTCCATTGTGTGGATGTACCACAGTTTTCTGATCCACTCATCTCCTGACAAGAACCTAGGCTGTTTCCAAATCTTAGCTATTGTAAATTGTGCTGCTATGAACAAAGGGGTGCATAAATCCTTTCTGATTGGTGTTTCTAGTTTCTTAGGATATATTCCTAAGACTGGGATTGCTGGGTCAAATGGGAGATCCATTTTTAGTTTTTTGAGGAAACTCCATACTGTTCTCCACAGTGGCTGCACCAGTCTGCATTCCCACCAACAGTGCACAAGGGTTCCTTTTTCTCCGCATTTTTTCCAACACTTGTCATTTGTTGATTTGTTGATTGCCTTTCAGACAGGTGTGAGATGGTATCTCATTGTTGTTTTGATTTCCATCTCTCGGACAATTAGTGACTTTTCTTGCGTCTCTTGCCCTTCCTTCTGTCGTCTTTCAAAAAGGTTCTATTTAGGTCTCTTGCCCATTTTTTTTTTATTGGATCATTTATCTTCCTTTTATTAAGTTGTATAAGTTGGCTGTAGATGTTGGAGATTAAACCTTTATCAGTGATAACATTTGCAAATATGTTCTCTCATACAGTGGCCTTTCTTATTGTTTTGTTGATGGTTTCTTTTGCTGTGCAAAAGCTTTTTATTTTCATGTAGTCCCATTTGTTTATTTTTTCTTTAGCTTCCATTGCCCTTGGAGCAGTATCAGTGAAGATGTTCTTTCGGCATATGTCTGAGATTGTGCTGCCTGTGGATTCCTCTAGGATTTTTATGGTTTCCCGTCTAATGTTTAATTCCTGTATCCATTTTTAGTTTATTTTTATATTTGGTGTAAGTTGGTGGTCTAGTCTCATTTTTTTGCATGTGTCTGTCTAAATTTTCCCAACATCATTTATTGAAGAGGCTATCTTGCCTCCATTGTATGTTCATGCCTCCTTTGTCAAATATTAATTGAGCATAGTGGTTTGAGTTGATATCTGGATTCTCTATTCTATTCCATTGGTCTATATGCCTGTTCTTGTGCCAGTACCAGAAATGTTTTGAGAACAGTTGCTTTGTAATATAGCTTGAAATCTGGTATTGAGATCCCACCTACTTTATTCTTCTTTCTCAGGATTGCTGTGGCTATTTGTGGCCATTTTTTGTTCCAGATGAATCTTTGAAGAATTCTTTTTAGGTCTGTGATATACGTTTTGGTATTTTAATGGGTAGTGCATTGAATCTATAGATTGCTTTGGGTAGTATGGACATTTTAATGATGTTGATTCTCCCAATACATGAGCATGGTATGCTCTTCCATCTGTTTACTTCTTCTTCTATCTTTTCAGTATCCTGGAGTTTTCTACATATAGGTCTTTTACCTTCTTAGTTAAGTTTATTCCTAGGTATCTATTTTTTTGGTGCGATGGTAAATGAGATTGCTTTTTTAGTCTCTCTTTCTGTAATTTCACTATTAGTATATAGAAATGCCACAGATTTCTTGGCATTAATTTTGTATCCTGCTACATTGCCGAATTCATTTATTAAGTCAATTAGTTTTGGGATGGAGTCCAGGTTTTTTATGTATAGTATCATGTCATCTGCAAATAAGTACAGCTTTACTTCTTCTCTTCCAATTTGGATGCCTTTTATTTCTTCTTCTTGTCTAATTGCAATGGCTAATACTTCCAGTACTATTTTGAACAGGAGAGGTGAGAATGGGTATCCCTGTCTTGTTCCTGTTCTTAGGGGAAATGGTTTTAGTTTTTGTCCATTGATGATGTTAGCTGTGGGTTTATCGTATTTGGCTTTTATGATGTTGAGGTATGATCCTTCTATTCCCACTTTACTGAGAGTTTTTATCAAAAAGAGTGTTGGATTTTGTCAAGTGCTTTTTCTGCATCAATTGATATGACTATATGATTTTTGTCTCTCAATTTGTTTATGTGATGTATCATGTTTATTGATTTGTGGATATTGTACCATCCTTGCATTCCTGGAATGAATCCTACTTGGTCATGGTGTATGATCTTTCTGATGTACTGCTGGATCCGATTTGCCTTGAGCCTTTTTCTAAAAGGCATGCTCCTGAGTTTTGGTGTTGGTGGAAGCTGGCTTTGGTGTGCAGCTTGGCCCTTCCCCCACTCACAAGGCCTACAGAGGCAGCCATAAATTGGAGATTATGTTGTACTTCCAAACAGGTTACTCAGGCCACTCATATGCAACATCTAACATTAATCTGCACCAGATTTCCTCCCAAGCGACCTCATAACCAACACACTCAGTGGAGGGCTTCAGACAATATCAGAGCAGGATCCAATTAGCTCCACAAGCACCACATCCAACAGGAGATCTTGACAGGCAGAGGAGAATTTTGATTGGTGTGGTCAGCTCATAAATTGTAGTCAGGGTTAATTCTCACGTCAGGCCACCTTGAGGGTGGACCCAATGCACAGATAGGCCAACAGCGATGAAGACTCACTCAACTGCAGTAGGAGGGCTCACATTACCAACACAAGGGATATTCCTCTAGCACCCAGCTCAGGTGATCAGGGAGACTGTGACACTGGGTCCCACAGGACACCTACTACATGGACACTACACAAACACTGGGAGACATAGCAGATCTATCTAATACATAGAAACAGACACAAAGAGACAGCCAAAATGGGGAGATAAGAAACATTCCCCAAATTAAAGAACAGGAGAAAAAAGAACCAAATGAAATGGAGTCAAGCAATCTATTCGGTAATAGAGTTTGAAAAATTGTTATAAGGATGCTCAAGGAACTTAATAAGAACTTTAACAGTATAAAAAAGGACAGAAACCATAAAAAAGAACCAGTCAGAAATGAAGAATATATCTAAAATGAAGAATGCACTAGAAGGAATAAGCAGTATGTTGGAGTGATTTTGTAGAGAGAACAGTAGAAAACACCCAATCAGAGCAGGTGTTGGTGGAAGAAAGGAAAAAGAATTTTTAAAAATGAGGATAATTTAAGTAAACTTTGAGACAACATAAAGCATAACAACATCCACATTGTAGGATTACCAGAAGAAGAGAACAAGGGCTTTAGAACCTATAAGAAGTAATGATGGAAAACTTCCTTAACCCAGTGAAGGAAAAAGACACACAAGTCCAGGAAGCACAGAGTTTCAAACAAGATGACCCCAAAGAGGCCCACACCAAGACACATCATTATTAAAATGCCAAAGGTTAAAGACAAAGAATCTTTTTAAAAATATATATTTTATTGATATTTTTACAGAGAGGAATGGAGAGGGATAGAGAGAAACATCGATGCGAGAGAAACATCGATCAGCTGCCTCCTGCACACCCCCTACTAGGTATGTGCCCACAACCAAGGTACATGCCCTTGAGTGGAATCAAACGTGGGACTCATCATTCTGCAGGCCGATGCTCTGTCCACACAAGATGTTGGGTGGGAGAAATCTGGTAAAATAGAAACTATGATTCTATTTATTCTGGGACAGTAGAAATATAACACATTTTAAAAGACCAAGATAGAAAGTATTAAGTAGACTATGTACACCATGTCATAGAGAGGCTTACCAATACCACATCACATTGCTTCACCTCTCTTCCATGGCATTTTAGCCACCTGGTAATTGATGTCAGCTGATAAGACCAGTGGTGAGGACTGAACAGCTCTGCCAAAATGAAATATACAAAGCTACTGCTCATCTTTCCTCAGCTATTCCAAATAAATTGCCAAAGGGTGGTAATAACTCAGTGGCTAGATTTCCTAAGGTGACTTTGTTCAAAGCAATTGATCCAGATAAGCCTTTCTTTTTTCTCCATCATTCTGGAAAAATACCAACAGAAAAATGTATGCAAATTAAATATGCAAGGTTCTAAGAAAATCCGTATGTATTCCACTTCTATGATGCATATTTAAGAGAAAGAAAATGAATTATGGAATTTTTATTGCTGGTTTTAACACAAATCAACTATGTCTTCATCACCTGGTAATAACCTCACTTTCTTATGTTTCTATAAAATTAGATAGTAGTTGAGGATGGTGGAAAGTATGCTGATAAGTCAAGAGGAAAAATTTTAAAGTGAAATATTGAGATTTAAAAATTACACTGAGAATTTAGAGAAAATTTGACACAGTTCAAGCCAACCTGTGCATTTATAATACAATTGACTCTAAGAACTGTATATGTAAAACAGATAAAAATGACTAGTCCCTGGAGAAAAGGGAGTTGAATACATAAGTACTTCTCTATGTCAGCCAAGTTTTTAGTAGAATTTTGAGACTCTTGAAAGCTCGCATTTTCTACTGCACTTTTTATTTTTAGTTTTTAGAAATGTAGTTCATGCAAATAAAGGACCTTTTGGACCCAAATTATTTTATGAGAGAAACTGTATCCAATTTTAAAATTATACCATAGAGTACCTATTAATATAAGAACACAGTTTGATCATTTTTTAAATATTTGTCCAATTAAAGCAGCACCATATCTGACTTAATTCCATTATTATAATTTCAACACTGTACTATTAGAGTATTGATAACCTGCTGCTTTTATGGTAAGTCTTGTTTTATACAAGTAATGAATTCAGGAAAATGTATGTGGAAATAGAATCTTACCCTCCACTGCTATTGTATAATATGGTTCTGCTGCTTTAAGGACTCTACTCATTTTCTTCTCCTTTTTGCTCCCTCCTTTGACCCTAACCTCACCCTTTCCCAGTTTAGTAAAGTGCACAAGGCTAATGGAATAGGGAGTGAAAGAATGATATAATAGTTGGAGTAAACTTTTTTTCCTGAAAAGTTACTGATGCAAACCACCCAGGGCAGTATAAGAACATCTTTAACAATTAAAATATTAGCATGATTTGATAACTTTTTCATGCAACAAACATTTGCTGAACACTTATATCCTCATGGTCTTAGGCATCAGTAATACAAATATGAATAAGATAATCTCTGACTCAGAAGAGTTCACCCTTTTAAAGTGAAAAGCATCATGGGGTGGGAGGAGTGATGGACAATTTATAAGTGTGGCTGGGTTTAAAAGGATTGAATAGGAATTTTCCAGGTGAACAAGGAAAAGAAGGACTTTGTGCAGAAGGAACAGCATGTACATGGCAGGAAGATGTGAAATGACAAGAGATTTGGGGCATTCCCAAGGAAATAGTGAAGGGAGGAGAGAATGCAAAGTGGCCAGAGATGATGTTGGAAAGGGACAAGAGTAAAATCACAAAGGGCCTTTTAAAAACAAGTGTTTTTTTAATTGATTCCAGAGAGAGAGAGAGAGAGAGAGAGAGAGAGAGAGAGACAGAGAGAGACAGAGAGAGACAGAGAGATCAATGATGAGAGAGAATCATGATTGGCTGCCTCCTGCATGCCCCACATAGATCCCGCAACCCGGGTATGTGCCCTGAGTGGGAATTGAACTGCAACCTCCTGGTTTATAGGTCAATGCTCAACCACTAAACCACACTGGCCAGGCACAAAGGGCTTTGTATAGCACTGATCATAAGAGGTGTTCTCTTGCTGGACAGAGATGGTACATAGAGCATGGTGAAAGATCCCTGAACCATGTAATTCCTTTGGTTCTCATTTCATGCTTACCAAGTTGTTTTCTGGCTTTGTCTTAGAGATACCATGATATCAGAAAAGTGATACTGAGAATAGTGAGCAGAAATAAAATGGTAACTGAAAAAATAGAACTCCATTTAAAATTAATAAATTAGATAAAATAGAGAATTCAGAAACAGGCTTAAGTCTCTTTGGAAATTGATTTTATGGTAAAAGTAGCATTTCAAACCAAATAGTAGAAAAGATGGATTTTTCAGGAAATTATATTGGAACAGTTGACTTGACTTTTGGGGAAAAAAATAAAGCTTGATTCCTACCTCATTCCTTATACCAAATTTTCTGTATCTCCTCTCTAGGGGAGAAGATGGCAGGGTTTGTTTTTTAATTTAGGAAAAGAATAATTTGTTCTAATTCTGCCCCTCACTATATACCCTACTACAAAAGAGAGCTTCCTGTCAATTTGATTAGTGTGTGTGTGTGTGTGTGTGTGTGTGTGTGTGTGTGTGTGTGTGTGTGTGTTGGGGGGGGGAAGGAGGGAGTTCTATAGAGACTGAGCAAGTCTTGGTGCAGTGACTGAACCAAGTGTCTAGACCTCCAAAAGTGAGGATCGGACCCTGGAGTATTGTGATCCCACCCCAGACTTAATAGCTCCATAAGAAAGCAGCAAACTCATTTATCCATTCCTTTAGGAAATATTTATTGTATAATTACTATGTTTTAGGCACTGTAATAGGTACTGGGGAATCTGTAGTGAACAAAACAGAACAGAGAAAAATCTCTGCCCTAATCGAGATTACAATCTTATCTGAGTATTTCTATTTATTCATTTACACATTTGAGCATTAATTCAATAAATGCATATTGAGAACTAATAGGTGACAGACACTATATTGGATCAGTAGTTAAGTCTAGCATAATCAGAGTCAATTACCCCAGTTATTATTTTTAAATGGAGATAAAATTAATCACTTTAACCATTTTAAAGTGCACATTTCAGTAGTTTGTAGTATATCCACAATACTGTGCAACCATCACTATGGTCTAATTCCAGAATATTTTCATCGCCCCAGAAAGAAACCTTATACCCATTAACCAGTCATTTCTCATTCCCCTCCTCTAAGCCATTGACAAACACAAATTTAGTTTCCATGTCTATATACAGGGTGTCCCCCAAAAATGTATACACACTTTAACAGCTGATAGCTCAATTGATGTTTCTTTCTTTTCAGATTTAACTCATTGAAATTAATAATTATTCAAAGTGTGTATGCACTTTTGGGACACCCTGTATTTGTCTATTCCAGACTTTTCATATAAATGGAATCACATATGACATTTTGTGTCTGGCTTCTTTTACTCAGCATAATTTTTTCAAGGTTCATCCATGTTGTGGCATGTATCAGTGCTTTATTTTGTTGAATAATATTTCATTATATGAATACTAGAGGCCTGGTGCATGAAATTTATGCATGGGTCAGGGGTTCCCTCAGCCCGGCCTGTACCCTCTTCAATCTGGGACCCCTTGGGGGATGTCTGACTGCTTCTTACAATGCAGGACCACTGGCTCCTAACCACTCACCTGCCTGCCTGCCTGATCGCCCCTAACCACCTCTGCCTGCCTGATTGCCCCTCACTGTTCCCCTACTGGCCTGATTGCCCCTAACTGCCTCTGCCTTGTCCTGAACCCAGAACCCAGGATTCCCTCCTTTGGCTGGTCACAGGCACCTGGGACCTGGGCTTTTCTCCTTCTGGCCAGCCACAGGCACCCAGGACCCGGGCTGACTTCACCCAGGCTGGCCACAGCTGCAGGGACTGTGAGTGGGCGGCTTCACTCAGGCTGCGGCCACAGGCACCTGTGACCACAGGGCAGGCAGCTTGCTCTTCTCCTGGGCCGCAGCTGCAATCACTGGTGCCTGGGATTGTGGAGCAGTCGGCTTGTCCCTCTCCCGGGCTGGGTTGCAGGTGCAGGTGCAGGTGCAACCGCTGGTGCCTGAGACTGCAGGGCAGGTGGCTTGTCCCTCTCCCAGGTTGCAGCCTGGCTGGTTCCTATTCCTCTTTCACAAGATCATTTGTGCCTGGCTGGTCCCCATTCCCCTCTCCCCAGTGTTGAGTTTCTAAGCCATTATGGCATGAGGGAGTGATGACCATATGCATATTAGCTCTTTATTATATAGATACCACAGTGTGTTTATTCATCATCAGTCAATGAACATTTGGGTTGTTTCTACTTTTGGGCTATTATAAATAATGCTACTATGAAGGCTTGTCACAAGTGTTTGTGTGAATATATGTTTTGACTTCTCTGGGGCATATATCTAGGAGGTGAATTGCTGAGTCATATGGTATCTCGATATTTAACTCAGAGAACTGCCAAACTGGTTTTCACAGCCGATGCACCATTTTGTATTATCATTAGCAATGTATGAGGGTTCCTATTTCTCTGCATCCTCACTAATACTTGTTACTTTCAGTGTGTTGTTTTTTTATACCCATCCTAGTGGATGTGAAGTGGTATCTTATTGTGGCTATAATCCTTTTACAGTACTAGTAATCTGCAGGATCTGGTTTGCTAGTGTTTTCTTCAGGATTTTTGTATCTGTATTCATTTGATCTGTAGTTTTCGTTTCTTGTAATGTCTTTGCCTGGTTTTGATGTCACGGTAATGCTAGCCTCAAGAGTGAGTTAGGAAGTGTTCCCTCCACTTCCATTTTTTTTAAAGAGTTTGAGAAGGGTTGGTGTTAATGATTTTGTAAATGTTTGGTAGAATTCACCAGTACAGACATCTGGTTCTGGACTTTATTAGATGGTTGATTACTGATTCAGTCTTTACTTATTATAGCTCTTTTCATATGTTCTATTTCTTCTTGGGTCAGTTCCAGTGATTTTTATCTTTCTTATTTTAAAAAATGATTTTTAGAAAAATAAGTTGAAATCTGCTTTTCATCTCTGATCCTGTCTTGGTTATTTGTGTCTTCTGTATTTTCTAAATAATTCCAGCTGAGGTCAAAAAAAGGTGATGTTCTGCCTCATTGTTTTAGCTCTTCTACCGTAAACATACTTTTTCCAGTGTATTTGGTGTCATGTTTTTTTTTTTCATTTGTTGATGATTTCTCTGATTAAAATGCAGTATTGATTTTGTTGGCTATTTCTATTGGTTCTTGCTCTTGACATTTATAGATTAAAAATGTTCTTGTTTGGATTTTTTTACAGTGTTTTGCTCATTGTATTTAAATTTTTATGGTAAAAATAATTTGAGATCAAGGGTAAAGGTATTTTCCTTAAAAAATGATATGTATTTGTTTATGTCAGGCTTTTGGAAGCACCAATAATATGGTACTGCATCAAGTCTAGTTTGAGCTCTGAGGCTCTTTGAATGACCCATGTAATCAGACTTGGGCTACAGTCCCATGTAAGAACTATTCCAATTCCGGTTCACCATTCCCTGAGGGGGTAGCACTTTGGGGTTCCTAACAAACAGGGGAGGGTCTGTTGTTTGTGAAAGCTCCAGACTTTGACTTCTATCCTGCTGCTACTTGTTCTGTGACGTTTCAAAGAGAAAATTCAACATTTTGAGGATTTTCAAAAACTCTTTGTTCTTCATCTCTCTGGTGAATATTTTCTGTTTAATTTTGGCTTAGTAATTCCATACTGTCGTGTCAGGTGTTTTATGCTTTTAAGATGGCAATATTTTTTGGCCCTGACCAGTTTGGCTCAGTGGATAGAGCATCAGCCTGTGGACTGAGGGGTCCTGGGTTCAATTCTGGACAAGGGCATATACCTTGGTTGTGGGCACATCCCTAGTAGGGAATGTGCAGGAGGCAGCTGATCGATGTTTCTCTCTCATCGATGTTTCTAACTCTCTATCCATCTCCCTTCCTCTCTGTAAAAAAAAAAAATCAATAAATATATTTTAAAAAAGATGGTGATTTTTCTCTTTTATCCAGTTATTCCAGTTGTTTTCAGTAGGAGCGTTGTCCAAATAATCTATCCCTCAATTACAAAATTAGGAAGCTAGCATTTAATTCAGCCCCATTTTATTTTTTATCTCTTCTGCTTAACATGGAGGTTATTCCTGTGTGTACTTTTAAGCTCAATTCTCCATCTCCTGTGTGTTATTATGCAAGCAGGTGAAGACATTTTTCCACAAGAAGCAGCAATAGTTATGAAGCAAAGTACAGTCCCCTCAAGGGTAAAAAAAAAGAATCTGCAGAAATACAAGGTGAACTTTAGTACAACTACACCCAATGATTTTTGCAATGATTTATATTCCAAACAGAAGTCAGTTCATCAGTCTAAAAATGTCTTCATGTTGCTTCAGTTTCCTTCAAGAACAAAGAATCATGACATGTTTTGCATGTATGGAAATGAAGAGCCCATTCAAGGGTTCTCCCCAACCTTTCTCCCTAAAGGAATAGCTTGAACTAAAGATGAATTCGCATTTCCACTTCCTATGCTCCCTGCTTCTATATTTTAAATTATAGCTTTCTCAAGTTTTATCCACCAATAGTCACAAAGTTCCCAAGCCTAAAATTTATCTTAGGCACCTTGTTAACTTTCTATTAGAACTACAGATTCCAATTTACCCTTCCTCCATCTTTCCCCTTCCCAACCTTGGATAGTTTAAATGGCACAAGAGTTGATGGCCTACAATACTGCCTTTCATAAAAGCTGCCTGCTGCTAAATAGGTCTTGCCAACACATTTGCTTGTAAAAACAGGCACCTCTATAGCAATATTTTATTCCAATGATGTTTTTCCATTCTACTAGTATGTGCCAGAAATGCAATCATTTTGGTTGAAGGCTCTTAGTACAATGGAGTCAAGTGTTCAGCTTTACATTTTTTTGGTATTTTGTTTTGACTAAGAACCCTAAATTGAGGTGTTTTAACACATCAAAGAGACACAAAATCTCTTATAAATAAGGAAGAGAGTAATATTTGAAGGGACTCTCTATTGGTTTCTAAATTTGAAAATCAGTGCTCACTGTCAACCAAGTTTTTATTTATTATCGAATGGAAGTATGGGATGTTTTACACATGCATCTTAAAATAATGAATTTCAGAACAATTTGTTTGAATACAAAGAATTTTGTATATTGCGTGTAGGATGGGAAATGGAGTGAGAGTGTCTGTGTATAATGGAAAGTACATTAGAAAGAATGATGAAGGAAGGGAGGGAGACAGCTGCTGCTTAGGCAGAGGAAAAGAATGGATAATTTTGGTAAAGCTGGCCACGTGCCTCCTCTTATACCCTCAAGTTTGCAGGGACAAGTAGATGAGGATATACTAAGTTATAATATAAACCTATATAATAAAAAGGCTGATATGCAAATAAACCAATTGGCTGAATGACAGGTCACTATGATGCACACTGACCACCAGAGGGCAGACGCTCAATGCAGGAGCTGCCCCCTGGTAGTCAGTGCATTCCCACAGGAGGAGCGCTGCTCAACCAGAAGCCAGGCTCATGGCTGGCAAGCACAGCAGTGGTGGCAAGATGGTGCAGGCCAGGCTGAGGGACCCTCCTGAGTGCACAAATTTCATGCACCAGGCCTCTAGTAATGAATAATTTCCAATGTTAGTGCCTTAATGCCACAAAGATTTATTTGTCCCTTGTAGCCAATGTAGTTCTAAGGGACTTTCTAGCACTACTATACCTCCATGTGGTAACTGTACCATCCAGGCTAATGGGGGTTTCACCACTTAATCACACATCTTAAACACATAGTTGTTTCAAACCTGATTGATGTAACATGGGAAGAAAGAAAGTGTGAGGATCTTGCACAAGCAATTAAACACTCCATTCCAGAAGAGATACATGGCACTTCACCCCACAACCCACTGGCCAAACTTGCCACATGGCCCTGATCAACTTCATTATGGATGGAGAAGTGTAATTGCCTATGTGTTTGTAAGGACAGAAGAACTGTACATTAATGAGCATTAGAAATCTCTATCTCAGAGGTGCAGCCTGAGGTTCTTTCCTTGACTTGCAAGTTATTGTGTCATAAAGAGTAACTGAAGTCCTGGCCAGTGTGGCTAACTTAGTTGGATGTCATCCTGTGCACCGAAAGATTGCAGCTTTATCTCCAGTAGAGAGTGTGCAGGAGACAGCCAATCTATGTTTCCCTTTCGCTCCCTTTACCTTCCACTCTCTAAAAATCAATAAAAATATTTTTTTTAAAAAAATAAGTGAAAATATATTCTTCTTAGCCACAGAAATAGACTGTGAAAGGAGCCTTTTTTTCTTTAGAAAAACCTCCCACTCCTTAAAAAAGGACATGTAGAATAGCACGTCATCCTTTTGGGTTTTCACAGACTATCACCACAATGTGCTGAAATGAAAAATAGTTTGTAAGTTAATTTTATGTGTCAACTTGGCTAGACTATGGTACCTAGTTGTTTGGTCAAACGTGAAGACTAAATGTTGCTATGAAGATAATTTTGAAATTATATTTAAAGTGCCTAATAGCTGTTTATTTTCTATTGAAAAATACTATGATGAAATATATTGTGTTGACAAAAATGGATTACAAATCCAATTGAATTTTTTCATGTCAAGCACAGTACTTCAAAATAATGGTAATGTTACAATTTGCAGAACACACATGCAGTCACCATGTGGCTAACTTGGACGTAACTAAAAAGGGAGTATCAAACAGATGTTAAGTATGTGACATATGTGAAGATAGGGATTTGAGCCTAGTTCCTGGAGCCCCTCCAGCAGTTCCCCTCCTCATGTCCTCTGCCATCCTCTCTCAAATCCATGTCCCCACGGTGGAGCGCTTCTTTGGGTATGCTCAGTTTGAAGCAGTGGAGCATCAAATGGCTGGAAGTGCCCTTCGTGCTGCCTTCCCATGAAGACCATAGGACAAAATTTTAGATTCTGCACTGCAGGATCTGTATTCTGGGAAAAAAAAAAATCTATCTAAGCTGCTACTAGCTAGTGGTGGGTGGCTTGAGGGTTCTGGCTCCCCCAAGCTCTGCCTGATTGTCCCAAACACCAAGAAGATTAGTAATTCGTGCCCACATCTAATCCACTGGCAGCTCCCCAATGTGTCAAAGCTCATCAGTTAGGAAACTTTGATTTATCTATTAAATCTTTCACTGGAACCTTACAGGGGGATGGGAGAAAGCCTCAGCACTTTAGGCCTCAGAAGAGGGAAGTTCCACTTGCGCTCTCACTCTTCCTCAAGATCACTCTCTAAAGTACTCCCCCAACCCACAGTATTTGTTCTGAAGTCCTTCTCATATTTTCACCCATTTCTTGGGAAACTACACTCATTTCCTTGAGAGAAACGAATTCCTGAGTATTTTGGTCTTTTCATCTGGATACAGATGGAGGCTTGCAGGAACCCAGGCTTGGCAAGCATTGAGGCTGAGGCCTGTGGGTGCCATCACTCAGGAGTGTTAGACTCAGCTGTGGGCAGGTCTCGCCATCTAGAGAAGCTTCTGAACCCGTGTAAGCCTCAAC
Organism: Lasiurus borealis; assembly: GCA_004026805.1. NCBI lineage: Eukaryota > Metazoa > Chordata > Mammalia > Chiroptera > Vespertilionidae > Lasiurus > Lasiurus borealis. The sequence goes on along the minus strand of PVJN01020807.1, from coordinate 15,827 downwards.
CACCACGTCAACAGGGATTTTGTTGGACTGCTGGACTCCTAGCAATGCCGTGTTGTAGCAACAACTGTAACAGCTGAAGAAAACATTTCCTAGCCAGTGGTTCTCAACCTTTCTAATGCCGTGACCCTTTAATACAGTTCCTCATGTTGTGGTGACCCCCAACCATAAAATTATTTTCCTTGCTACTTGGTAACTGTAATTTTGCTACTGTTATGAATCATAACGTAAATATCTGTGTTTTCCGATGGTCTTAGGCAACCCTGCTAGTGGTTCTCAACCTATGGGTCATGACACACAGATATTTATATTACAATTCATAACAGTAGCAAAATTACAGTTCCCAAGTAGCAATGAAAATAATTTTATGGTTGGGGGGTCACCAGAACATGAGGAACTGTATTAAAGGGTCATGGCATTAGAAAGGTTGAGAACCACTGTAGGCGGACTGAACAGGCTTCCAGCTTTCTTTTCTCAAAGCAACAGTGGCCAGTACTGATCCTTTGTACCCTTGAGATTCACAGAACTCTTATGAGAGGGAGCACCCTGGAAAGGGAAGAAGCATAGTTTACTATAGGTAAGATGAGGGCCTAGGTGTAATTTAATTAGAAAAGTAATAGAAATTGAATTGTTTTATTTCAAGCTAAATAAGTGGTGTGTTTTTTTACACTTTTTAAATTTAATTATGCTTTATTGTTCAGATTATTACATTTGTTCCTCTTCCCCCCCCCCACATAACTACCCTCCACCCGGCCCCCACGCCTCCCTCTGCTCTTACCTCCCCCTGCATTGTCCTCATCCATAGGTGTATGATTTTTGTCCAGTCTCTCCCTGCACCCCCCTCACGTCTTTTCCCCTGAGAATTGTCAGCCTACTCCCTTTTTATGCCCCTAATTCTATTATATTCACCAGTTTATTCTGTTCATCAGATTTTTAATTCACTTGATTTTTAGATTCAACTGCTGATAGATATGTATTTGTTGTTCATAATTTTTATCATTACCTTTCTCTTCTTCTTCCTCTTCTTAAAGAGTACCCTTCAGCATTCGTATAATACTGGTTTGGCGCTGATGAACTCCTTTAGCTTTTTCTTATCTGTGAAGCTCTTTGTCTGCTCCTCAATTCTGAATGATAGCTTTGCTGGGTAGAGTAATCTTGATTGTAGGTTCTTGCTATTCATCACTTTGAATATTTCTTGTCACTCCCTTCTGGCCTGCATAGTTTCTGTTGAGAAATCAGCTGATAATCGTATGGGTGCTCCCTTGTAGGTAATTAACTGTTTTTCTCTTGCTGCTTTTAATATTCTCTCTTTGTCTTTTGTTCTTTGTATTTTAATTATGATGTGTCTTGATGTGGTCCTCTTTGGATTCCTTTTGTTTGGGGTTCTGTGCACTTCCTGGACTTGTAAGTCTATTTCTTTTACCAGATGTGGGAAGTTTTCAGTTCTTATTTCTTCAAATAGGTTTTCAGTATCTTGCTCTTTCTCTTCTTCTAGCACCCCCACAATTCTGATGTTGGTACGTTTGAAGTTGTCTAGAGACTCCTTACACTATCTTCACATTTTTGGATTCTTTTTGCTTTTTGCTTTTCCAGTTGAGTGTTTGCTGCTGCTTTGTATTTCAAATGTTTGACTTGATTCTTGCATTCTTCTAGTCTGCAATTAGGTGTCTTTATAATATTTTTTGATTCAGTCAGTGTATGTTTAATTTCTAGTTGGTCCTTTTCCATCTCCTCTTGGACCTTACTAAATTTATCCATCTTTTCTAGGAAATTCTTGAAAAACCTTATAATAATGGTTTTGAACTCTATATCCAGTTGTTTGTTTTCCTCCATTTCTTTTGTTTGCAATCTGTTCTTTTTTCTCTGCATATTTCACTGCTTCCCTAAGTTGGTAGAGTAGCTTTGTGTGCTAGTGTCCTATGTGGCCCAGTATGTCTGCCTCCCCAGTTACCTGAGGTGGACTCTTTTGGTGCACCCTTTTGTGAACCGTGTGTACAGTTTTGCTGTAGTTAATTCTTGATGGTTGTTGGTGTCACTGGGGGGAATTGACCTCCCAGTCAATTGGTTTGTGAGGATCAGCTGTGTCTGCCCATGCACACTTGCCTCCATACTTCTGCCTTTCTGGTTCCACTGAGTTTCCGTGCGCTCTAGGGACCCATATGAATCTGGGTCCCCAGGTTCTCACCTGAAACTGGGGTTCAGTGCCGTTGGACCTGGATTTCAGTGCTGTTGGGAAGTTCTGTTTTCTTCCCACTAGAGAAAGCCAGAGGTACAATCAGCAGTCAGAGCTCTGTGTGTGCACTTTCGTGTGCACTTTCGCTTGCACTTTTGCACGCCCCCAGACCTCTGTCTTTCGCAACTCTCCTAAGTTTCCCTGCACTCCTTCCTTTTCACAACAGTCCAGACTCCCTCATATGAGTCTCGCCTAGAACTGGGGTTCAGTGCAGTCAGAAGTGGGGTTCAGTGCAGTTGGAATTTTCCATCTCCCTCCTGCTAGAGGAAGCCAGCCAGACCCTCCTCCGCCTGTCCTCTCCACGAGCGTGTCTCTGTACCTCAGCTTTTTACAGCTCCTCTGAGTCTTTGTGAGTCCCTCTCTTTCCTTCTAGTTGTAGAATTTTCACTCAGCCAGCTTTCCTGTGGTTCTGGATGGTGTCCCTTCTGTCTTTTAGTTGTAATTTTTAAATTGTTGTGCTAGGCAGCAGTTTAGGTGTTCACCTATGCCGCCATCTTAGTTTCTCCTCAACATTCTTCTGCTTTCTCCCTCTTTTTACACTTTTAAAAATATTTTTTATTGATTTCAGAGAGGGAGAGTGAGAGAGAGAGATAGAAACATCAATGATGAGAGAGAATCATTTATTGGTTGCCTCCTGCTGGAGAAAGAACCTGAAACCTGGGCATGTGCCCTGACCGGGAGTTGAACTGTGACCACCTGGTTCATAGATCAATGCTCAACTACTGAGCCACTGTGGTCAGACTTTTGTACACTTTTAATTTGTTCTTTCCCAAAACAAAATTGCCCTAAATTGTTATTGGCCCTAGCACAGCTGTCCTTAAGAGAGAGGTAGTGACATATTACAGTAGTGAAACAAAGCAGGCTACCCCTCTCTGTTAATCTTGCCTACTGTACTTCAGATTTCATTTCAAACCTCACTTTCTTCAGGAAGCTAATCCCTGCTCCATCAGCTTCTTTAATCCTGGGTGCCATTGGAGAAGTAGAACAAAACTTCTGAGTTTTTCTCATATTTGTTAATCTGTTCAAGTTTATAGAATTTAATCTACCAGTTGATCTCTCAACTTATTGCTGTGCTCCTCCTCCTATGGCCTGAGGAACATGAAGAAAAGAGCCAAGTACAAAGGAATATTGGAACCAGAGTCAAGGTCCTGGAAGTTGTCTTTTTTTCTTCTCCCTGTAATTATAAATATCATCTAGGTCATGAAGCTGCTATCTGGGTTAGCAGCCAAGTCACTGCCTACCCTCAGCTGGACTGCTATGTCAGCTTGCCAGTGTTGCTATTCATTTCTTGTTAACGCTCATGCTTCCTCCTCTGTGCTCCTCTAAGCCACTTAAGCTTTTTCCTTCATAGCACTTACCACCCTGCGTCCTTCGCTGTTCTTTCCCACTGTAACAAAAACTCAGTGAATTCATGGCCTATGTTTGCCTTGTACTTCTAACACTTAGCATAGAGTCTGCCTGGCAAAGTGTTAGCATTCAATAAATATTTGTTGCATGAATGAACCAACTTCTGTTTGGCTTGGTGACCTCAGCAAAGTTATTCCTTCCTCTAAGCCTGTTTCCTGATCTGTAAAATGAGGGTTATGGGCTAGATTCTCTCAAGGTCCTTTTCAGTTCTGACATTTTATGATTTACTTTCCTGAAACTTCATCCTCATTCTCAGTAACATTCTTCATTGGTGACTTCATCTTGCACTTTGGTAATACTAAAATTATCCAAAGTGAGATCTTGCAATATATTCTGTTCATTTCAAAATTATTTTATATAGCTGCCTCTTCTCCCTTTTATTACCTGTTTCAAAGAAGGAAGATTTATCCATTTTCCAACTTTCACTCCTCTAGCTGTACTCTCTATCCCTCTCTGCTATTCTGTTCTGCAGTCTTACTTTCATCCATTATTCAACAAACATTTGTTGAGCATCTACTATGTGCCAGACACTATGCTAGAAACTGAGGATAAAATTATAAGCAAGCATAATCCTTTCAAAGAATTTATACTTGGGACATCTGCAATACTTTCAACAATAAGGATACACAAAAAAAGAATTTATACTCTTTATGTATCGTATTTCTGTAGAAGCTCTCAAATCTTTAACTTTATCCTGGTTACTTTTCCAAAGCTTTAAACTATAATATTCCATGTTTCTTCTGAGTATCTCCATATGGATGTCCCATTAACCCCTCATATCATATGTAATATATCCCAAATATAATTTTTCTCTTTCAAAATGTTTTCTTATTGATAGTTTTACTTTGATTCATATTTCTATTATTGTCTGAACCAAACAGATTTGAGACCCCAGAGTTATAACTGCCTTTCTTCTTTTTACTATCTGTGGTAGGCTGAAAAATGACTCCCCACAAAATATCCAGGTCCTATTTCCTGAAACCCGTGAAAGTTACCTTATGTGGCAAAGAGACTGTGCAGATGTGGTTAAGAATTTTGAGATGGGAAGATTATCCTGAATTATCTGGGTGAGTCTGATGTAATTACAAGTGTCTTTAAAAGAGAGAGGCTGAGGGAGATATGACGCAAAAGAGAAGGAAAGTGACAATGGTGGCAGAGATTGGAGTCATGTGGTTGTACACAAGAAATGCTAGCAGCCACCAGAAGATGAAAGAGGTAAACACCAGATTCTCCTCCAGAAACTTCTAGAAAATACCAGCACTGCCAGCACTTTGATTGTAGCCCCATAACATTCATTTTGGACTTCTGGTCTCCAGAACTGTAAGAGGATAAATTTCTGTTGTTTTAAGTCACTAACTTAATGGTAGTTTGTTATAGGAGCCATAGAAAATGAATATACTGTTCTACCTCACATCAGTTGCAAAGTCCTTTTGAGTCTATCCCTACCTGTCTTCTAAATCCGTTCTCCCCTCACCATCTCCACCACTAGTGTTCTAGTTCAGGTTTCCATGAACTTTACCCCATGTTACTAAAATAGCTTTCTTGTTAGTGTCTCTTTCTTAAGTCTTAAGTCTTGCCTCTTCCAATTCATCTACCAGAGTGACTGTTCTAAAAATAATGTGGATCTTAGCTGATATTTCAAACCTTCTGCAGGTCTTAAATATTCCAATTATTTGTCCATAAACCTCTGCTTGAACACATCCAGAAGTGATGAACTCCCTGACTTATAATATAGTTAATATGATTATTAGGCAACTCAAGTTGTTTGAAAATTATTCCTGTAACTTATTTTAGGCCTAAGTCTACCCACCAGGCCATTTCTGGTTCCCAGCTTCTACTTTTGTCCTTCCTGTACAGTTTATTTGGCTAGGTTAAGCTAAATTTCCCAGAAGTTCCTTCCCTGTACATTTCCCATTAGTGTGGGCCACAAGAGAGATCCTTGTGTGAGATTTAAAAGGTGGAAATGAAGCAGTGACTATTTTGTAGCTCATCTGTGTGGCTGATCTGTTGACTCACCTCATTGATATGAGGCAAAGGCTGGGCCTGCAACTAACCCACCTTTCCCTGATCTCTCTTCAGCTTCTCACATTTCTAAGATATATGTTTATCAGGACACCCATACTACCAAAATCAGACTGAAGAAGAACTGACATGGGTTTTGGCCTATCCTTGTGGGCTCCAGCTTGTGCTTCTGGGTGTCAGCTTGTCCTTGCTCTTCTGCACTTTACTTCTATCTTTCCAACTGCCAGCTCTCCTAGTGGATCTGCTTCTTGGATTAAACCCTGACTGATACCCTCCTCGTGCTGGGACCATTTACTAGGGGATCATCCATTTCTTTAGCTACGACCTCAGCTCTGTCTCAGGCTCTAAGACCTATCCTGACCAGAGGCCAAAGGAAAGTCAATGGTTGTAGCCCATTACTTTGAGATTCTTCTTCAGGTCACTCTTGCTGCAAGGCCATCCCTGAACGTAGGCCCAAGTTCTGATAATTGGCAGCTGCCTTCTTCAGACCCAGTCTCCTTTCAAAGTATAGTTCTGATCACTGTGGCTTGAGTGAAGTTCACTTCTGTTCTTACCATGTTCTCACTTGAGCCCATACATGAGGGAGAGGGAGGATAGAAACCAGAGAAGTTTCTGAGCAAGAGCCCATGAATTACAACATTAGACTCTATTGTTGGATTGCACAACTCCCATCTCCTTCAGTCTTTACGTGTTTCCACTTGAATCTGATTCCTAGGAAAGGGAGTCAGATTTGTCTAGCCTGAGTCACTTGCCCACCCTTGTGTTTAAGGAGATGGGGGCTACTGACTGGCAGTACAACAGGATCATAAGAAGTGCAGGGGAGGCAGATGCTGCGTGGACAAAAGTGAGACATTCACCATATGCCTGCTAGATTAGCTTGTCCTCAGTACATTCAGCTCAATCTAGAAGTTCGCCTTTACTCAATCAATTCTATCCATCACAGGAGGCCTAGCAAATTACCCGTAATAGCTCTTCCCAGTGCTATTTATGACCTATATTGTTCTTTGTTCTCAAAGTATGAATTACTCTGGCTTTTGGAATACATAGAATAAGCCAATTCCTCTTCTACACATCATTGTTTTCAAGAGTTTAAAGCAAGCTGCAGACTATGCTTGGCCTCTTCCATCCAGTCTACCTTGCAGCTACCTCTTTTTTAGGTTCAATATATTTCTCAAGTCCCTCAGCTCTTCCTTGAGTCTCATGGTTCACCTGAGTCAACTTTCAAGGGCAGAAACTATATCTTAAGACCTGGCAGTGAATATATGTTTAAATATTTAGTGATTGACTCATTAACATAGTTTCTATACTGATCACTCTCCTGGTCAGTCATCTGGGTACAATCGGATTGGCATTGAGTTCAGTTGTGCATACAGACTGGTGCAGAAGGGAGTGTGGGTGATTCCATCTTCGGCTGGGATGCTATGCTTATCTAAATGCGATCTAGTGAGCTCAGACCACATTTGGGAGCATAGCAATAGCTCCGTGATGACTTTTGGGCTCCCTTCTACCCCTAGCTTCACAAACTCCATAAAAAAGTCATGAAGCTTGTTTAACTGGGTTTTATTGAAGCTGCTTCAGGGGGGGATGCATTAGGAGGATGCATTGGCAGCAAACCAGTTGTGTCTGTGAAAAAAAAAGAAGTTCATATTTCCATTAGCATACCTGCACCAGTATGCTGCCCAGGAACGTTAGTTATAGAGAAATAGGAAAAATAGCAAAAGGAAGATAATAAAACCCTGTAATTCCACCATCTAGAGGCAACCACTGTTAGCACTTGGGGTGTGTCATAGTTTCTATCTTTCCAAGTTTAAATTCTGATTCTGCCAGTGTTTCTTGACTTTGGGAAAATTTTTAACTTTTCCTGGCCTCATTTTCCTCATCTGAAAAACTGAGATAATAATGCCAGTCTAGCAGAGCTGTTGTAAAGATCTGATGAAATAATTTATGGAAAGCACTTAACCCATAGTTACTCTTTTTTATATATATTTTATTGATTTTTTACAGAGAGGAAGGGAGAGGGATAGTTAGAAACATCGATGAGAGACATTGATCAGCTGCCTCCTGCACGCTCCCTACTGGAGATGTGCCCGCAATCAAGATACATGCCCCTGACCGGAATGGAACCTGGGACGCTTCAGTTCACAGGCCGATGCTCTATCCACTGAGCCAAACCGGTTTTGGCCCACAATTGTAACTATTGTTATTTGATCAGGTTATAATATTCCAAAGAATAGTCTTAACCACTTTCCTGATCTTTTTTTTTGTTTCATTTTCATTTATACACATATATTTTAAAGCCCCCAAGTTCTATGGCTTCCAGGAAGCATCAGAGAAACAAAAGTGCCATTTCTGTACACTTTGTAAAGCAACACCTACATGCACATACCTCTGGCAATGCACCAGAAGCTCTGCCCGCACGACTGTGACTGCCTAGCCTCTGCCGCACCTGTGGGCTGAGACGGGGCTTTAAGGCGCTTGTTTCCTGTGGCTCAGTGGCACCGAGCACAGACACAAGAATCCCTCACACCGGGCACAGCCCTGGCCTAAGTGGCCACACAGCTGGCTGCCCCAGGCTCCAGGAGCAGGCGCAGCAGGAACACCGGTGGGCCATACCGTCCAAGCTTTGGTGCAGCATTTTGATTGGGGTGCCGCTCCCATCACACCTTCCCCTTTGGTTTGGGGAGGCCCAGGGTGGGCTCACCCCTGGCATCAATGCCCCATAGCGCCCCCTCGAGAAAATGGCCTTTGGATAGAAGGAGACGAGCTAGACTTTATGACATTAGTGGGGCAGGAAGCTGGACTGCGGGGTGGCCTGGGCCTCCAGGTCATACTACTCACTTCAGCAGATACGGCGAAGGGGCGCAGGGCAGACGGCCTTTGTGTTTTCTTTCCCTCGTTTTAAATAGTTAATGCTCTTGGAAGGGAGGACTAGACACAGGTGTAGAAATTTCAGCCAAAGTGTTATGTGAAGGAAGTAACCCACGTGGGGTAAGCAGCTCCAGGCTGTGGGCCGTCTTGGCTGTGGGCCGTCCAGACAAGCTCCTCCAGAAGCTGCAGCGGAGGGTGTGGGGAACCACCAGGCAGGGTCACGTGTGCCTTTGCAGTGATTTCCTCTTTCTCCTCTTGAAGAAACAGCAGCACTTGGTGTCATCTGCAGGCGCTGTGATGGGGGCTTTGGAGTGACCGGCAGTGGGATCATCAACATTCAGCTCCCATTGGTGGAATTCAGTGCCTGGTTTTTGCTGGATAGCTGGGCTTTATCCCTAGGCTGAGTTTGCCCAGGCAGGTGGGTGAGATCTGAGCCAATGGGCCTAAGCAGGGGTTCCCCGCCCAGTCATACTTGTAGTCAAACACAAAGCCGCTGCGGTCCAAGAGGTCTGTGAGGAGCTTGCACAGGGAGTGGTAGTCAGGCTTTTCGAAGACTCCAGGAGCCGCACATAAATCAGGTATGTGGCCACCTCCTCTGGGTGGCTCTCCCAGAGAGCCTCGATGGGAGAGGGACGCTTGGGGTCCCCGAATTTCTGGTAGCGCTCCTTGAGCGTGTCCGCCTTGAGCCTCTGCCATGCAGGAAGTACATGAACATGTGGCCTAGTGCCTCCAAGTTGTCACGGCGGCTCTGCTCCTTGCTCGGGTGTGTATTTTTTGTGTGTGTGTTACATATATACATATTTTCCCATTGCCCCCTCTCCCTCCCAGGTATACCCCCCCACAGTGCCTTGTGTTCATTGGTTATGCTTATATGCATGCATACAAGTCCTTTGGTTGATCTCTTATCTACCTTACCTCTCCTTAACCTTCCTGCTGTAATTTGACAGTCTGTTTGATGCTTTACTGCATCTGTGTCTATCCTTTTGTTAATCAGTTTATAATGTTCTTTATTATCCACAAATGAGTGAGATCATGTAGTATTTCTCCTTCATTGACTGGCTTATTTCACTTAGCATGAGGCTCTCCAGTTCCATCCAGGTTGTTGCAAATGGTAAGAATTCCTTCTTTTTAATGGCAGCATAGAATTCCATTGTGTAGATGTACCACAGTTTTCTGATCCACTCATCTGCTGACGGGCACCTAGGCTGTTTCCAAATTGTAGCTATTGTAAATTGTGCTGCTATGAACATAGGGGTGGATAAATCCTTTCTGATTGGTGTTTGTAATTTCTTAGGATAAATTCCTAAGAGTGGGATTGCTGGGTCAAATGGGAGATCAATTTTTAGTTTTTTGAGGAAACTCCATACTGTTCTCCACAGTGGCTGCACCAGTCTGCATTCCAACGAACAGTGCACAAGGGTTCCTTTTTCTCCTCATCCTCGCCAACACTTGTCATTTGTTGATTTGTTGATGATTGCCATTCTGACAGGTGTGAGATGGTATCACATTGTTGTTTTGATTTGCATCTCTCGGACAATTAGTGACTTTGAACATGTTTTCATGTGTCTCTTGGCCTTCCTTCTGTCATCTTTCTAAAAGGTTCTATTTAGGTCCGTTGCCCATTTTTTTTTTATTGGATCATTTATCTTCTTTTTATTGAGTTGTATAAGTTGGCTCTAGATGTTGGAGATTAAACCTATATCAGTGATAACATTTGCAAATATGTTCTCCCATACAGTGGGCTTTCTTGTTGTTTTGTTGATGGTTTCCTTTGCTGTGCAAAAGCTTTTTATTTTGATGTAGTCCCATTTGTTTATTTTTTCTTTAACTTCCATTGCCCTTGGAGCAGTTCTTTTGGCATATGTCTGAGATTGTGCTGCCTGTGGATTCCTCTAGGATTTTTATGGTTTTCCTTCTGATGTTTAAGTCCTGTATCCATTTTGAGTTTATTTTTGTATTTGGTGTAAGCTGGTGGTCCAGTTTCATTTTTTTGCATGTATCTGTCCAATTTTCCCAATACCATTTATTGAAGAGACTGTCTTGGCTCCATTGTATGTTCATGCCTCCTTGGTCAAATATTAATTGAGCATAGTGGTTTGAGTTGATATCTGGATTCTCTATTCTATTCCATTGGTCTATATGTCTGTTGTTGTGCCAGTACCAGGCTGTTTTGAGAACAGTTGCTTTGTAATATAGCTTGAAATCTGGTATTGAGATCCCACTTACTTTATTCTTCTTTCTCAGGATTGCTGTGGCTATTTGCGGCCATTTTTTGTTCCAGATGAATCTTTGAAGAATTCTTTCTAGGTCTGTGAAATACGTCGTTGGTATTTTAATGGGTAGTGCATTGAATCTATAGATTGCTTTGGGTAGTATGGATATTTTAAGGATGTTGATTTTCCCAATCCATGAGCATGGTCTGCTCTTCCATCTGTTAACATCTTCTTCTATCTCTTTTTTCAGTGTCCGGGAGTTTTCTACATATAGGTCTTTTACCTCCTTAGTTAAGTTTATTCCTAGGTATCTTAATTTTTTTGGTGCGATGGTAAATGAGATTGCTTTTTTAGTCTCTCTTTCTGTAATTTCACTATGAGTGTATAGAAATGCCACAGATTTCTTGGTATACATTTTGTATCCTGCTACATTGCCAAATTCATTTATTAAGTCAATAAGTTTTGGGATGGAGTCCTTCAGGTTTTTTATGTACAGTATCATGTCATCTGCAAATAAGGACAGATTTACTTCTTCTCTTCCAATTTCGATGCCTTTTATTTCTTCTTCTTGTCTAATTGCAATGGCTAAAACTTCCAGTACTGTGTCCAACAGGAGAGATGAGAGTGGGTATCCCTGTCTTGTTCCTGTTCTTGGGGGAAATGGTTTTAGTTTTGCCCATTGAGTATGATGTTAGCTGTGGGTTTATCATATTTGGCTTTTATGATGTTGAAGTATGATCCTTCTATTCCCACTGTGGTGAGAGTTTTTATCAAGAAAGAGTGTTGGATTTTGTCAAGTGCTTTTTCTGCATCAATTGATATGACTGTGTGATTTTTATCTCTCAATTTGTTTATGTGATGTATCAGTTTATTGATTTGCGGATATTGTACCATCCTTGTATTCCTGGGATAAATCCTACTTGGTCATGGTGTATGATCTTTCTGATGTACTGCTGGATCTGATTTGCTAGAATTTTGTTGAGGATTGTGGTATCTATGTTCATGAGAGATATTGGCCTATAATTCTCTTTCCTTGTGTTCTTTTTATCTGGTTTTGGTATTAGGGTGATGCTGGCTTCATAGAAGGTGTTTGGAAGTGTTCTTTCTTCTTGAATATTTTTGAATAGTCTGAGGAGGATAGGTTTTAATTCTTCCTTGAATGTTTGGTAAAACTCTCCTGTGTAGCCATCTGGTCCCGGGCTTTTGTCTGCTGGAAGCTTTTTGATGACTGCTTCTATTTCTTCCATGGTTATTGGTCTATTGAGCTGTTTAGATCCTTCCTGATTGAGTTTTGGAAGGTTATATTTTTCTAGAAATATGTTCATTTCTTACAGGTTGTCTAATTTGTTGGAATAGAGTTGTTCATAGTATTTTTTTTAAACAATCCTTGGTATTTCAGCAGGGTCTGTTGTTATTATTCCTCTTTCGTTTCTGATTTTGTTTATTTGGGTCTTCTCTCTTTGCTTCTTGGTGAGCCTGGCTAGAGGTCCATGAAGCTTGTTTATCCATTCAAAGCACCAGCTTTTGGTTTTGTTGATCTTTTCAATTGTTTCTTTGGTCTCAATGTTGTTTATCTCTGCTCTGATCTTTACTATTTCCTTTCTCCTGAATACATTGGGCTTTTCTTGTTGCTTTCTTTATAGCTCTTTGAGTTGTAGGTTTAGGTGGTTTATTACCATTGTTACCTGTTTTTTTTTGCAGTAGGCTTGTAGGGCTATGAACTTCCCTCTGTAGACTGCTCTCACTGTATCCCATAAATTTTGTATTGTTGTGTTGTCGTTGTCATTTGTTGTCATGATGTTTTTTATTTCTTCCTTGATCTCTTTGGTTACCCAGTCGTTGTTTAATAGCATGCTGTTTAGTCTCCATGTGTTTGATTTCTTTCTATTGTTTTTATTATAGTTGATTTCTAGTTTTATGCCACTGTGGTCTGAGAAAATGCTTGATATGATTTCTATCTTCTTGAATTTGAAGAGACTATTTTTATGACCCAACATATTATCTATCTTTGAAAATTACCCATGTGCACTAGAGAAGAATATATATTCTGTGGCTTTGGGGTGAAATGTTCTGAAGATGTCAATTCCATCTGGTCTAGTGAGTCTTTTAGGATTGCTGTTTCTTTGCTGATTTTTTGTTTAGAGGATTTGTCCAATGGTGACAGTGGGGTATTAAAGTCTCCTATTAGGGTTGTATTACTGTCAATTTCTCCCTTTATATCCTCCAGGAGTTTTTTTTATGTATTTAGGTGCTCCTATTTTGGGTGCATATATGTTTACCAGAGTTATTTCTTCTAGTTGGATTGTTCCCTTTAGTATTATGAAGTGGCCTTCTTTATCTCTTGTTCTGTCTTTCACTTTGAGATCTAATTTGTCAGATATAAGTATTGCAACCCCAGCTTTTTTTTCATTTCCATTTGCCTGAAACACCCTCTTCCATCCCTTCACCCTCAATCTGTGTGCATCTCTTTTCCTGAGGTGGGTTTTTTGTAGACAGCAGATATATGAATCATGTTTTCTTATCCAATCGGTTACTCTATGTCTTTTGATTGGAGCATTTAATCCATTTACATTTAAAGTTATTATTGATAAGTACTTATCTGCTGGCATTTTTAGTCCTTACTCTCGAGTTCCTTCTTCCCTTCCTCTTTCTTTTTATTTCAGCAGACCCTTAAATATTTCTTGCATTGCTGGTTTTGTGGTAATCTATTCCCTTAGTCCTTTTTTGTCTGTGAAGCTTCTGATTTCACCTTTAATTTTGATTGAGAGTCTTGCAGGGTACAGTATTCTTGGATTCAGACCCTTCCTTTGCATGACGTTGTATATTTCATTCTATTCCCTTCTGGCCTGATGAGTTTCTGTTGAGAACTCAGTAGCTAGTCTTATGGGGGTTCCTTTGTAGGTAACTTTCTTTTTCTCTCTGGCTGATTTTAAGATTCTTACTTTGTCACCGGTGTTTGCCAATTTAATTATAATGTGCCTTGGTGTCAGTTTGTTGGCGTTAATTTTGCTTGGGACTCTGTGAGCTTCTTGGATTTGTGTGGGTTTTTCTTTCCTATATTGGGGAAATTTTCTGTCATTATTTCTTCAAACAGGTTCTCTAATCCTTGTTCAGTTTCCACTCTTTCTGGAACCTCAATTATGCAGATGTTGTTTTGTTTCATGTTATCCCAAATTTCCCTTAGGCTCTCCTCTTGCTTTGTAACTTTTTTTTCTAGAAGCTGCTGTACTTGGCTATTTTTTCCAACCGTGTCTTCTAGCTGACTGATGCGGTCCTCTGCTTCTTCTAGTCTACTTTTGATGCTTTCTATTGAGTTCTTTAAAGCAGTGATGTCATTTTTTATTTCTGTGTGCATTTCTTCTTGCTTCTTCTTCATTTCCTCTTGGGTCTTACTCATATTGTCGAATTTGTCTTCCATTCTTTTCATCCACCTTACAATCATTTCTCTGACCTCTTTCTCTGGCAGGCTTATTTGTGCTTCTATTTCATTTACTTCCTTGTCTGGTGAAACCTGACTTTCTGTCTTATGTGGGCTGTTTCTTTTTCTGCCCATGGTCTTTCTTCTCCGGGTGTCTGATTATGTAGTTCTCTCTTCTACGTTGGTTGTAAAGGCATGAACTACATCACAACCAGGTACAGCACACAAGGCACTGAGTAGAAATGTTTTCAGGATGTTAATAATCACAAATAAGGTGACCACCAATTAAAGACAAATTAAGGGTAAGTAGAGAAAGAAGAATAGGAAAATGGGGAAAAAAGAAAAGAAAGAAATGCCAAAATCAAATTGGGAGAGGTAGAAAATAAATAAATAAATAAATAAATAAACAAACAAACAAAAAATAAAATAAAATAAAAAATAAAAAGGAGAAGAAGGAGAAGAAAAGAGGAAGAGAAAGAAGTCAGAGAGGAAAAGAAAGAGGATAAGAGAGAAAGGGGAACAAAATATAGTGTCAGGAGAAAATTCCAATATAACAGTCACTAATCCTAACAAATGCCGGCAACCAGTACCTCGAGATTAATACAAACTACAAATAACAACTGGTATGGAGGGAGGTGAGGGAAAAGAGAGGTAAAAAACAAACCAAAACAAAGCAAACAAAAAGCAAAATAAAACACGTAGAATAAGCTAAAACAATCTCACCAAAAAAGTACAAAAAATCGATATAGTCACTGTTCAGGCAAAGAACAACAAAAGGTCATAGAGAAAAACAACTTTTTGGATAGTGAAGTCAAGAAGAGAGAGGTTTTTATGGGCTTGGAGTAGGGGATTTGAAATTAGATATATAAGTGGGGTGAAATTTTAACCAGGTAAATAGAAAGAATAGGGAGAATCTAAAGTTGGAAAAGGGAAAGAGAAAACAAGACAACAAATTGGAGACAGTTAGGAGGAAAGTGTTGGCATAAAGGTAGAGTTGAGATAGAGTAAAATTATGCTAAAGGAAAGATGAAAATAGAATGTAGAATTCTAATCCCGAAGTAAAATAAAGGGAAAACAAAATAACACTTGTTTTTTTCCAAAAGGGTAAAATATTATTAGTACTAATACTTGTTGAAAACAAAAATGTAATAATTAAAAAGGTAAAATCAATTGAGGCGGAAAGAAAAAAATAGCTTTTTAATTAAAATATGCAAAAATGAAAAAATATAAAATTAAATTAAAAATTAAAAAAAAAGAAAAAGAAAAAAAATAGAATGGTCATTCACTTCCGCTATTGTTCTGCTTGGCACTTCTGTTTCTTAGTTGAGAGGGTATTGCAGTTCCCTGTGATTCACTGCTGAGTTGTGTTTTAATCTCTTTATTCTTTTGTGGTTATGCGAGAGTCAATTTGTGTGTCATCCACTGGGTGGCAGTGTTTCAGAATTGACCTCTGAGACTAAGCACAGGATCTCTCTAGGCTGTGCTCAGATCCTGCTACTCTGTGGTTCTCAAAACTGGTTTGTGGGGATTTTGCAGCTGGGACACTGAAACAACTCCCAGGCTGTCCCTCTGCCTCAGATCAAAACCAATCATTTTCCAGAGCTCCCCTCTGTCAACAGCTCCAAGAGTTTGCCTCTACACTTAGGGATCACGCCCTGCCCCACCTCCT